>CADDIJ020000455.1:0-49742 GCA_902809745.2 Tetradesmus lagerheimii | reverse complement strand
ATGAGGGTTGCAGAAGCAGTAGCACCTTAGTTTGCATGCCGCATGCAATGTCTCCTGTCGGTCCCGCGTGCTCCTGCTTGCTGCAGTCTGGTGTGTACAGCGGTGCCTTGGTGCAATCATGCCAAACACATATGGTAAGCAGCACCATTGTGCATACCGCTTGCTGTTTGGACCATGCCTGCCTTCCCCTGTGCGTTTTGTGCCCTGTGCTTTGAGCACCCTGCTGCTTTTCGGGCTGCACTTCGCACATGCTGCACTGCATGTACTTGTTGGTTTATGGGGAGGTCGGGGCTGCAAGATGCCTCTGGAGTTTTACTTTGGTTGCATCTTGTGGCTTGCTATCGGGTTCTCATGATATGTGAGCTGAAAGAGGGGCAAGTGACTCGCTCTAGGGCGATAGCTTGCCCACCCCTGTAACAAACCTCTTCTTCTGCCTGCCTTCCCCTGTGCGTTTTGTGCCCTGTGCTTTGAGCACCCTGCTGCTTTTCGTGCTGCACTTCGCACATGCTGCACTGCATGTACTTGTTGGTTTATGGGGAGGTAGGGGCTGCACGATGCCTCTGGAGTTTTACTTTGGTTGATCTTGTGGCTTGCTATCGGGTTCTCATGATATGTGAGCTGAAAGAGGGGCAAGTGACTCGCTCTAGGGCGATAGCTTGCCCACCCCTGTAACAAACCTCTTCTTCCGGTGCTGTACCTGTTTGTTGGTCAAGCATTGCTGTGTTACTTGAAGCAGCGTGGCATAGGCATCGTGGCAGCTAGTCAGCAGCTTACAACGGCACAGTATGCTGATGATGCTGAGGTATTTTTTGTTATCGCTTGCTGATGTTCCAACGTTTATGACATGCATGTCAGAATTTGCCAAAGCTTCTGGCCAGTGCTTGAACCCCACCAAATCATTCTTGTTGCATGTAGGGCAGCAGCCTAACCAGGCTGCAGCGCCAGATGGGGCAGCACATGCGTTTGGGGCTATGCAGGTTGTTGCAAAGGCAAAATCGTTGGGTGTGTTCTTTGATAGCATAGGCAACAGCAGCGTCGACTGGGATGGCAGGATGGAGGTGGTGCGGCATTGCATGCAGAATATCAGCCACATCTCTAAACTGTCAGCTTTTGGTAGGGCGTTCGCTGCCAATGCCTATGCGTTATCCACACTCTTGTATGCGGCCCGGTTTGCGGGCCAATTGCCTGAGGCAGTTTCAGGCAAACTTGGTACATGGACAGCAGCGCTGGTTGATGCTGGTTTGGGCCCTGATGATGATTTGAGGCGCGCCCCTGGAGTTCGTGGGGAGTGCATGGCAGCGCATCCAACGCAGGGTGGTTTTGGGTTACTGCCAGTTCATCACCATCTGCTGTCGAGGTGGGCGTGTGAAGCACTGCCTTTCCTGCAAGGGGGTACTGCTCCTTGGGTGTCAGTGGCGCGGCAGCTGTGGCCCTGTTGGGCTGCTGCTACAGATCCGTGCACACGTGCCACCAGCAGCAGCCCTTGGGGGCTGCTGTTGTGTGGCAGACATCATATTTTCCCATCTGCTCCTGCGGATGTGTGCCTCCCCTCTGCATTGCGTGCACTTGCGATGGGGCTGCGGGCTCTACCGCCGCTCCGACATGTAGGTGCAGAAGCTCTGGATGTGGCAGGGTTATGCTGGCACGCACCGTTGTGGGCGAATCCTATTTTTACAGTCTCTCAGGAATGGGAGTGGTTTGCACAGCGAAGGCAAGTTGTGGTTGGTCTTGAAAGTGTGGCTGCGTTTGGCTTGCTACAGCTGCCAAAGCTGCAAACTGTTGGCCAAGCTGTGCTGCTCTCATCCGAACTGGACCGCGTGTGTGCTTTGCCTGGGCTACAGACTCAACGTGCTGCGTATGAGCGTGACATTTGGGGCCCATGGCTATGCCACAAGGTACAGTATTCTGACAGGCAGCTGGCACGTCAGCACGTGCAAGCTTTGCTTGCGCTTGTTCCCATCCAGTGGGTTGGTGCCGCACGCACACACATGGCAGCAGCTTATGCTGCTGGTGAAACTACGGCTCAGCTCGCTGCATTGACACCTGATGAGTTGTTATTAGCGCGTGAGGCGTTGTGTGCAGATCTGGGTTGGCAGCGTCCTGGAGGGGATACCAACAGCGTAATTCGTGTGGCAGATCTTACTGTTGCTGTTGCCACTAGGATGCAACGTCTCACTGCGTTAGATGCAATTGCTCCCCGTCATGCTGCATACTTGAACAGTGTTAAAACATTGGATGGATTGCCTGCGGGTACCCAGCTCCCTGATGTGCAGCTGGTGTTGTCCCGCTGGTGGAAGATCAGAGTGGCTAACACTTACAAAGAGGCAGCATGGCGTCTGGCATTGAATGCATTCCCTACTGCGCAGCGTATGCACCTCACCACGGGGTGTGCAGCATGTTCAGTTGTGGGACCAGGCGTGGAGCATCACTTTTGGACCTGTCCGGTAGCTGTTGCTGTTCGACGTGAGGTGGAAAGCCAGCTGAGAGCATTTCATATGCTGGCAGCAGGGGCAACCTTGCCGTGCAGCGCTTTGTGGCTGGCTTGTGCCGCTCACATTGACATGCATCAGCTTGTCTGGGACATGGTGTGTATAGCTGCAATACACGCTTTTGATCTTGGCCGCAGAGCTGCTTGGGCGGGTTCGCACAGGCTGAGTGTGCCTGTACTAGTTGAACAAGTTGCTGTGCGCGCAGCAGTTGGTGCCTTTTGGGATGCGCTGGCAGATTTTGCTGCTACCGCTAGAATACCTAGTCGGTGTAGGAACCAGCTGCTCACACGTCAGCCATTTGTTGCTTGGCACACTGTTCTGCGAGGCAATGGCTTACGGGTGATTCGAAGATGATGCCATGTACAATTGTGTGTTATTGCTTGACCTGCTTTCCACATGTACACCTGCTTGCGTACTTGCTTTGCATGCTGTCAGCACGAGGCAGTTACGCTGCCTGGCTGTTGGGTGAGTATGGACATCAGTGCATACTTGCTTCATGCTGATGACATGCAGTGCTCTCAAAAGCCAGCACACTACTCACATTTACACATGTGCTGCCTTTGCGTCTGTATCAGCATTTTGCTGAGTCAGCGAAGCATGTTCAGCCTGCCCTCTACATTGGAAGATGTATAGACTGCTGTCACCAACACTGATTACTAATCAATCTAATAGAATACTGCATTCATGCCCGAAGATTCCCAGAGTGCAGCCAAATTGCGTGTCGTAAGGAAGACGTTTATGCTAGCATAACCAATGTCATACCTTACGCACAGAGGTTTTTCTGGGGTTAAAACCTCAGAGTGCCAGCCCGAGCTGAGCTGCTTGCAGCTTCCTATTTTACCAGGTGTCTGTGGTGGCGTATGCCGCATGAACACACCGTGTAACCCCTCTATCTATCTATGGTGCTCTTTCTGCACGGCTTGCCGTCCCTGACACTGATGGCAGCACTTGTTTAGATCCTTTTCAATTCTCCATCTGGAGGTAGATTGGGGGAGTATTGCATGGAGTGAGGAAGGCGGCTGTGCATGCATGGCCAAATGCCAAAACTTACACACATGAGGCCATTTCTCCAGGGGTTGGGCCTCTTCGAGGGCCGGCCCATGCTGAGCTCTATGCTGAACCCTATTTTACCAGGTGTCTGTGGTGGCGTATGCCGCATGAACACACCATGTAACCCCTCTATCTATCTATTGGTGGTTCCCAACATTTCGGTGCTGTCGCGTTGGACCTGTGAGGCTCTGCCTTTCTTGCAAGGTGGCACTGCACCTTGGGTGGCTGTGGCGCGTGTTCTTTGGACGCGCTGGGCCAGTACGACAGATAGTTTTACACGCGCCACCGCTAGCAGCCCTTGGGGCATTTTGTTGTGTCATCGGAGTCATATTTTCCCTGTTGCCCAGGCCGATGTGGTCCTGCTCAAGCCGTTGCGTGTGTTGGCCATGGGTTTGCGTGCTTTGCCGCCGTTGCGGCATGTGGGCAGCCAGCCTTTGGATGTACATGTGGATGACTTGTGCTGGGAGGCGCCACTATGGGCAAATCCTATTTTTACAGCTGTGCAAACCTGGCAGTGGTTTGAACAACAGCGTGAGGTGGTAGTAGGCTTGGAAAATGTGGTTGCGTTTGGCCTGTTGCAGCTGCCAAAGTTGCAGTCTTTAGTTAGTTAGTTAGTTAGTTACACAGCCTAAAGTGTTGGTGTCCTTGTCATACAAAATAGTGGTCATGAAGAGAGAAATTATATTTGTAATTGGGCATGTACTGGATTTCTGCTGCTATGGGGCCAAAACATAGGAGCCAGGTGAGTAGAGCTGGGGTATGGCTTTCTAAACGGGTGTTGAAAAACACCGACAATCCCAGACACTATTGGTCTGACCGAACTGACTATGGTTGGAGCCATAACACGGCCAGGTGTGGGGGTGAAAACCAACCTAAAACCCACCATAACACCATATGTTATCCCGTTGGCACAGTCATGGACATCAATGTTACTGACATTGTAACACGATGTGGTTGGCAGGACCTGGAAATGACATACAGCGGCCTCACAGGGTGTGGGCCAGGCGGTGTGGGCCAGTCTTTGGGCCAGGCGGTGATGTTGTTGGCAGAACTAGACCGAGTATGTGCCCTCCCTGGGCTCTCAGCACAGCGCTAAGCCTATGAGCGTGAGATATGGGGCCCTTGGTTATGCAGTAGGCCGCAGTATGGTGACCGTCAGCTGGCCCGCCAACATGTGCAGGCCCTGCTGGCATTGGTACCAGCTGCGTGGGTTATAACCCAGTAATCACTGCTTCGCAGGCGCGTCTCGCCACAGCTGTTGCTGCGGGTGAGACCATTGCGCAATTGTCTTTTCTACTTCCAGATGACCTCTTGCTAGCGATGTGCGAGCTTGGGTTGGCGGCGACCAGGTGGCGGTGCTGATGATCTTGTACTTTTGAAGGACCTGACTGTCGCTACTGCCACGCAGCTGCAAAGCCTCCGTGCGTTAGAAGCAATATGACGCTATATAACATATGACGCTGCTGCATGAAATATGCAGTTGCAAAGGCAGCTACCAAAGCAGGACGCTGCTGCATGAAATATGACGCTCATATGCAGTTGCATCGCCCCTGCAGCAGCCAACTGGCCCTCTGCTCCTTTCCCCCTTGTCTGCTGCCTCAGGCCGATGATATGACCTTTGTTGGCCAGCTTTGTCCTGTTGAGTTCAGCCCGCCCACTATACTGCACCAAGTATGGTTTGCTGTCACCGGCACTGTTTTAGAATAGTTCTGCTACATGTCCCAATAGAATCTACACTGCGTGTTGTGAGTCTGACGGTTCTGCCAGCAGAGCCACACGTCATGTCTCACACACAGAGGCTTTCTCGGGGTGGGCCTCCTATGGGTGACAGCCTGTTTTCCGCTGAACTTCTAGCAGCCCTCTTTTGTTTTCGGGTGTTCGTTGCGACGTAGTTGCCTGTGCACACCATGTAACCCGTCTTCTTCTCCTTAAACATTTCGGTGGCAATCATCTCATCACGGTGGCAAAGTGCACACCATGTAACCCCTCTTGTTCTTGTTCTTCTTCTTCTTCGTGGCAAAGTACGACCAAGAATTCGGTCTGTAGGTGATCTTATGCAGGCTTGGCATGTTATCAGGATAGCTGTCACCCAACAGCTGCCACACCCACTAGATCCTCTAGCTTCAAATTACAGTAATGCTGAGCATGAGCTGGATGATTTGGAAAGTTTGTATAAAGATATCCCTTGTGATTGGATTCGCGCGACCGTGGCAGTTTTGAATGCAGATGGGCCTTGGCCGCTGGTTATACCTGACCCCGCTTCAATGCCGAGTGCAGCAGAACAGCAAGTTGAGGCCATGTCGGTGGCTAGAATAGGTTGGAAGAAATTTAGTGATCGTGCTGTTTCTGTTGCTCAATTGACTGTTAAAGCAGCCACTGCAATGCAACTGGGTCCGCTACGCGCTGAGCGTCGTGATAGGCACTGCATGTTTGTTCAAGCAGCGCTTGGCACAGCTGCCTCACAGGCAGCAGTAGAACTTTGTGTGAAGTGTGTGGCTGCAGCCCTGCGCAGGCTTTGGAAGCTGCGCTGGGATAACGCATTGAATGCGCTGGTCATGCCGTGTCACATGTCACTCAGTCACCCACGTCTTTGGAGGGCGATCAAATGTCTATAAAACGTTATATTAACGATTTACGCATGTTAAAATGATAGTATATGTTGTAAGCTACACGGCTGAAGTTTCGGTTTGTCAATTGACCTGCGGACGCAAAAGTTATGACACTTCGCAGAAAATTGCCGCTCTTCACTGAAGAAACCGACGGAAGACTGTGCGACGTACCATTCAAGGAAACGTATTGGCGGCTGGTGTTGGATGGCCTGCCGACTGCACAACGCATGCATACAGATGCTAATACGTGCATGCGTGGTAGTGTATGTCCTGGTCGTGTGCATCACTTTTGGGATTGCCCTGTTGCAGTGGCAGTGATTGAATCATTGTTGTCAGAACTTCCTGCTGCATGGTGCACAAGATCAGCCGGCCAGCGCCCGCTAACAATACAGCATGTTTGGTTGATGCAGCGCCCGCCTGGCCCTAAAAAGCTTCATGCTGGGGTCTGGAGGGTGGTCTGTTTAGCTGCTTTATGTGACATGGATGTTGGCAGAAAGCATGCTAATAAACTGAGCATACCACCACCTGCCCCTGTCCTGCCGCAGCCATGTGGCACCTGGTGCACCTGTGCTGCCAGCAGGCCAGCGGCGCATTACAGATCTGTTTCAGCCAGCTGCTCTTACTGCTGCACAACAATTGCATAATCAGCTGATACAGCAGCGTAGACAGCAGCAACAGCAGCAGCTGGAACACCAACGACAGCAAGAAGTAGCGCAGTTGTTACAAGATGCTAAGCAACAAGCGGTGGTGCGCTTTTGGGAGTTGCTTGCTGACTTTATTGCCATGCATGCTGCCCCTAATGCTTGGGGTACATCGGTGCCAGTGGATTTTTGTGTGCTCACCCTGTCACGTTGCGCATCAAGCTGGCGCCCCGCACTGGTTGATTTTGGCCACTTGTCACATGTGTGTTGCTTTCCAACTGCCACTCTGCATCATGATGCACTGCACCGACACGCAGTGATGATCACAGTGATCACAGTGATGATATCATATGATCACTGCGTGTCGGTCACAGTGTTCACGTCACGGTGATGATCACGTCACAGTGATCACGTTGTCGATGGGAACGTCACAGTGATGATCATCTGACAATGCAAGCTTTACATGCTGTATGTCATTGAGCTGCATCACCTGCTCTCAAATACATTTGAATTTTTGCTAACCTTGTCAGCAGTAAGGACACCAGAAGCTGTAGCATGGGATTGTAGTAGATGAAGTGGTGTTGCTGGGATCCCATGCGATTGCTTGCTGCTGTCATGTGAGTACATCGGTGCATTGATACAGTCATGCCAAACACTTATAGTGAGCAGCACCGTAGTGCACCCAGCTTGCTGTTTGGACTATGCCTGCATCCTTTTGCGTGCTTTACTTGCGTGGTCAGGAGCTTTGAGCACCTGCTGCACTTCATGTTGCATTTCGCACTTGCTGCACTACATGTACGTGTCCGTTTATGGGGAGACAGGGATTGCTATACGTCACTGAAGCTCGCATTAGTGACGGATGGCAGTTCGCTGTCGAGTTCCTATGATCGGGAGCTGAGAGTAGGGCGAGTGACTTGCTCGCTTTAAAGCGCAAATTTGCGGGTGATAACGAGCCCTCCCCTGTAACAAGCCATCCTCGGCCGCTTTTGCCGATTTCCGTCATTCGCAACCCTTCCACTGAACAACGAACATCCTGGGCCTCAGCTATAACATTCCTGCCAATGTGCCAGGTGGCTGGGCCAGGAGGGACATGTCGGGTTACAACATGTAGCTGTGCTACACCCCCACAGTGACATTGGGAGACATCTAGTGATCAGCTGACTGCCAACTTGCCATTTCAAACCCGAACTTCCTCCCGCGCATGTTCACAGCTTTGCTATGAGGCAGGTTGGACAGCCAGAACACTGAGTGGCAGACTGGTCTGCAGTACCGCCTTGCTCACCCAATTGGCGCATCAGTTCTCGCACTGCACAAAGAAGCACCACTACGAAATATGAGAGGATACCAGCACCCACCATCATATCATGAGTTCCGCAGGACACCAGCTTTGCCCTGTGATACCATGCTCATGACAAAGCATGTCAACCTGACAACACAGACACCAACTCATGCCATACATACCGCCGCTGTTATCGCTGTAGTGCAGTCACTCAGTGCGGCAAGGCCTGGCTCACACACAGTCAGCTGCCGCCAGTACGCTGCTGGCCACGAACCCCAGGCAGCTGCAGCAGCCGCTGCACAGTGTGCCACACACGCTGCCATGCATGTGCTGCATCTGCTGCACTGCCGGCCCCACTATCAACAAACACAGCGCCAATGCTGCTCTCCACTAGATCAGCTACCACCTTGGGAGCCCTTGCAGGCTGCTTTTTGCGAACTGCTTTGACAGCCCCTGTAGCTGCTGCTGCATCTGGGCTTGCTGTGTTGCTCAGTGCTGCTTCCTGCAGATGCCCATTACTGCTGTTGCCGGTACCAGCGCTGCCAGGCGGAGCAGCTGCAGGTGGCGTTGACTTACGGTGACCTGTCCAAACATCGCGCCAGATGTCCACACAGCTGCTGCTCCAGTGCATACCAGGAGCGGCTGTTTGCAGGAACGCCTGCAGATCCGCATCCTGCTGCTGCTCGCTTGTTTCTCCCAACGCTGCTACCTCGTCACCACCAGCAGCAGTAGCAGCAGCAGCTGCTGCTGCTGCTTGCGCTTCAGCAAAGCGCCGTATTACTCTGTCTAGCTGCGTGCTGCGTGCCTGCAGGTGCTGCTGCAAGCCTGCTGCTGCTGCAGCCCGCCCCAGGTGGGCGTTGTTGACCAACGCTGCTCGTCGCCAGCTGAGCTCTGCGGGGGCGTATGTTGCAGCACTGCTGCACAACGACAAACGGTGCAGCAGCAATGACAGCCGGGGAATAAATTTCTATGCGTCAGCTGACTGTGGGTTTGGGCGTCAAGTGAGGGGCAGCAGCATGCACAACTGCCTCTGCATGCGCTACCCCGGGGTCGGGCCCGACACCTCTAAACCAAGCATGTGGCAGTGGCATGCACAAGCTGCAACACATGTGCATGTAAGAACAGCCAACACACCTAAATCCCTTACCTGCTATCTGTGGCTGCCAACTGCTGTGCCGTCTGCTGCATCAGCCAGACAGACAAGCAAGGTCCATCAGAGCATCCCCTGAGAACTCCAGCCGCTGGTAGCTTGGGGGGGGGGGGCACTAAACACCGCTCATCAATTGCCTTGCTGGCGGCACAGCAAACACAAGCAGTAGTAAACCCCAGGCAACAGCCGCATACCTAAATTACCTGCTTCAGCAATATTCAAACTCACATTGTTAATTAGATCCCAGCCGCTGTAACATTGCTGCATGAGCCACCTAGATACCACCACACCAATCAGGGGACAGCGGCATGCTTAACCCACAAACATACGTTCGTGTAAGAACAGCCAGCACACCTACTATTCTGTGGTTTTCCACCCTCACCTACTGCTTGTGGCTGCCAGCTGCTGTGCCGTCTGCTGCATCAGCCAGCCAGACACAGCCAGGTCTAGCAGCGCATCCCCCAAGAACTCCAGCCGCTGGTAGCTTGGCACACCAAACACCGACACGTGCCAGATTCAACACAACTGCATGCAAGAACAGCCAACACACCTACCACATGATTACAATGTGCTCCAACACCCTCACCTGCTATTGTTGGCTGCCAGCTGCTGTGCCGTCTGCTGCATCAGCCAGCCAGACACAGCCAGGTCTAGCAACGCGTCCCCCAATAACTCCAGCTGCTGGTAGCTGGGGGCACCGCATGGCCAAGCACTGGTACACCTAGCCGGCAAATGCCGCACATGTGACGCACCTACACACAGCTTGAAGCTATGTCACCACAATTGCATGTGAGAACAGCCACCACACCTTACATTATGTGCTCCAACACCCTCACCTGCTATTGTTGGCTGCCAGCTGCTGTGCCGTCTGCTGCATCAGCCAGCCAGACACAGCAAGGTCTAGCAGCGCATCCCCCAAGAACTCCAGCCGCTGGTAGCTGGGCGCACCAAACACAGAAACGTGCCAGATTCAACACAACAGCATGTAAGAACAGCCAACACACCTATAACATGTTCACACTGTGTTGCAATAGCCTCACCTTCCATCTGTGGCTGCCAGCTGCTGTGCTGTCTGCTGCATCAGCCAGCCCGAGACAGTCAGGTCTAGCAGGGCATCCCCCAAGAACTCCAGCCGCTGGTAGCTGGGGGCTCCAAACACCGACACGTGCCGCAGCGCCATCTGCAGCAGGCCGGGGTGTGCAAAGACATGGCCTAGGCGCTGCTGCAACTCCAGCAAGTCCTGAGCAGGGTTGGCTGGCATTCGCAGCTGCTGCGGCAAGTTGAGCTGCTGCTGCTGCTGCTGTGGCGGTTGTGGCAGCAGGGCTTGCAGCGGCGGCTTGGTGGACGTTGCAGCAGAACCTGCATTATCAGTTTGCACAGTCACATGCAGCGTGGTGGCCTTTAGTAACTGCAGCCAGGGAGCTGTACAGACAATGTGACACGTGCACACTGTGCAAGAGCAAATGCTTTGTCTGCCAAGCACCCCCACTGCCCCCCCAAATGTACATGCTCATCAAAACACGCATGTAACATGAACTCAGCACAGACGCCAGGTTGCTGGCCAACAGCGCACCTGGAGGCAGGATGCCCACTGCTTCACAGAATGCTGCTGCCGCTGCCAGGCCCTGCTCAGACACTGGCATGCTGCTGCTGCTGCTGCTCTGTGGCCCCACACCAGCCCCTGGCAGTACGGCTCCTCCTCCTCCTCCTCCTCCCCCTGCTGCTGCTGCAGCTGTCAGATACACCGCTCCAATGAGTGCCTCCACTCCATCTGCAAGCCGCTTGCCTCTCTCAAGCCTCTCACAAGAGCTCGGCCGCTGCAGACCCACTGCAAAACCCCTGCTGCTGCTGCTGTTGGCCTGGGGGTAGCTGCCAGTGGGTGTGTAGTCAGCTGCGCAGTCTTTCACGCTGCTAAGCGGCAGCAGCAGCATGTGACGGTCCAGCTGCAGCTGAGAGTGTGGCCCTTGGGCCTTGCGGACGAGCGCTACGTTACGTACGAGAGTGGCTTTCTGCACTGACAGCTCTCCCTCATTTGCGTCTGCGGAGTTGGCCTGTGATGAAGAAAAGAGCAGCAGCGCCACCACATTTAGGTTAGATTGGATGAATGCAAAAGCCGCCACGGTGCAGCCGACAGGTGAAAGTAACTGCATATATAGTAGAGAGGCCACTTGCTTTCAAGTGGCATGATCAACTACTACTGTAGTATAGCTCCCCCTCATTGGCGTCTGCTGGGTTAGCCTGAGATGACATAAACAAAAACAAAGCAGCAGTGTGTACACAGTGCCGCCATTGTTCAGGTTGGATGCACAAATGCTCCCGGCACGGTGCAGCTTACAGATGAAAGTAAGTGCAAACGCATGGCATGGCACACAGAGGCAACTTGTGCATATGGCACACAGAGGCAACTTGTGCATATGGCACACAGAGGCAACTTGTGCATATGGCACACAGAGGCAACTTGTGCATTGCTGCCTGCTGTACGATAATTCTGTGTGTGCAGCATCGTGTGCAGCCAGCCAGCAAGGTGCAAGTAACACCCCCTCATGCACCGTTTGTGCAGCTTGTGAAACTTCAGCATGCAACTTCACACCAAAGTTCTCACCTGCAGAACGAAGTTCGTAGCCAGGAACTTCAGCACGACATCTCCCAGGAACTCCAGCCCCTCCAAGTCGTACGCCTCACCAGCAGCAGCACCCGTCAGGGACACCACCAGCAGCGGCAGCGGCGGCACGGGAAAACCACCAACACCGCTGCTGCTGCTGCTGTTAATAACACCTCCAGGTGCCACTGATGAAGGAAAAGAAGCCGAATGACCAGGGGGAGAGTTGCCTGCTATGCTGGCTAGCTGCTGCTGCATCTTGTTTGCACGCAAGAGGCTGTTGATGCGGTGCATGAAGGCTGGCAGCAGCTGCAGCTGCGACCACTGGCTGGCTGTCAGCGGCAGCAGCCAGCAGAGCTCTAGCGGCAAGTAGGCTTGCTGCTGCTGCTGGTGGTCTGCATTTGGGCTGCCATCAATCTCCATTGCTGCTGCTGTGTCTGCTGCAGCAGCTGGGAACGCAAGCACACCATGATTTGAGGCAGCACTGCCAGCTGCATTGCTGTTGTCGCCTGCCACAAGTGCAAAGGGCCGCTTGCTGCCTGGAGATACCGACTGCTCTCCCTGTTTGCCCAGCTGCCAAACAAGCTGCTGCTGCTGCTGCTGCAAGCTACTAAATGCCATTGCCGCAGATGCAGCTTCTGGTGTGGTCAAGTCTTCTGGGGCTGCCAGCGCTGCCCTGCCAGCCGCGTTTTGCAGTTGCGGGGATTTGAACGGGTAACCTAGCAGCCCCAAACCCTTACGCCAGCCCTGGCCTGCCACTTGTAGCATAGGCAGGTCAGCCCTCAGCCCTGTAACATTATAACGCTTTTCAAAGTACTCTGCGTGGCTGTTGGCAGTGAACTGCTCATGTCCATGCTGCTGCCCTGTTGCTGCTGCTAACTCTGCTGTGTGGTCACCAGCACCTGTTGTTGCCTCTGCTGCTGCTGCTGTAGACCAGTTGAACTCTCCCGGGGTGCTAGGTGTGATGCTGCTGTCGATGCTTGTGCAGCGATACATCATGCTGCTGTGGCCTGCTATCAGCACACGATCCTGCAGCTGCTGCTCCGCTTGCAGCACATGACTGGCTGTCATGTGGTCTGGCAGTGCGGCAACTGCTGCTGCAGAAGCTAGTGCACCACTGCTACTGCTGCCGCTGCCGCAGGCGTCTGTGCCAAACACTGATGATACAGGTTTGAGGCCCTCCGCCATGATTTGGATAGCCTGCCAGCTGACCCCCATCCCTTCCTGCTGCTGCTGCAATGGCGTGAACAGGTAAGCAACCTGTGCTTCAGCCAGCAGCTGAGCTGCTGCTGCATCTGCATCAACACTGCTGCTGCCACCGAGAGCTGCCGCCAATGAAGTTGGCATGATGTCTGCTGCTGCAGGTGATATCCAGAAGCCAGCTTTCTGTTGGAACTGTTGCGGGTTGAGTGGGCGTGCCTGTTCTGCCCTGGCTTCGTGCTCATCTGTGGATGAGCCAGCAGGCTTGCCACGAATGCCCAGCAGTCGCTGCAGTTACAGACAGACACAGCACATGTGTACACATGTATTAATAGACATGTTGCATGCACAAGAGACTGAACTTGCATACATAGCAAGTGGGTTGAGTGGATGTGCCTGGTCTGCCGTGGCTTGCTGCTCATCTATAAATTAGCCAGCAGGCTTGCCACGTATGCCCAGCAGACGCTGCGGTTGCAGACAAACACAGCTCATGCGTCAGTAGATCATGCTGCATGCAGAAGAGCCTGGCATTGCATAGCAAGTGGGTTGAGTGGCTGTGCCTGGTCTGGCCTGGCTTCCTGCTCATCTGTGGATGAGCCAGCAGGATTGCCACGCATGCCCAGCAGACGCTGCAGTTGCAGACAGACACAGCACATGTGTACACATGTCTTAGTAGACATGTTCCATGCACAAGAGACTGAAACTGCACACATAGCAAGTAGGTTGAGCGGCCGTGCCGTGGCTTGTCTGGCCAGCTGTGATCTTAATTCGGATGATCCTGTAGGCGCTGCAGCTGCAAAGTGGCAGCAGGCGAAGGCACTGGTGCCTTTGCCATGCCATGATGTATGACTGGATCACAAGTCAGGTGCATGCATGCTGCCATTGTGAACGTACAACAATGTTGCAGAGCCATGTGCTGTTAGCAAGCACCGCAACACATGCCGCGCACCTTGCTGCTCCAGTTGAGCAGGTTGTGCAGCACTTGCTGGTAGTGCAGCAGCTGCAGCAGCTGGTTGGCACTCAGCTGCAAGGGTACGTGGTAAACTGGTGACACCTGCGACCGATGACAGCAGACGTGCAGCAGCAGGCATTGCATCACGCACATGATTGCGCCACTACTTGGCATGCTTGCTGTTTCTAATGCTGCCCGCTGGACATGTTACACGGGTCAACTGTGTCATTTACAGCTGGAGTGCATTTGCATCAATAAACGTTGAGTAACCAACTTCTATATCCCTGCTTTGGCAAAGTGCAAGCTGGAGACAAAGTCTTCAAGTTGACATCAGAGGCATAGTATAACAGCATAGTGTGCAAATCTGAATGCACCAACCCACTCACCATGTACGGCTGCTGCTGCTCCTGGTGTGTCCAAGCAGGCCAACTCAGCTGCTGCCCTGCTGGCAGCTGCTCCCACAGCAGCACACCAAACTCCATGCTGCTGCTGCTGCTGCTGCTGCTTATAATCCCTGGTACAGCTGCACAGCGCTCTTTGGCACCTACTGCCATGTGTAGCAAGGACAACAGCTTGTCATCTTGCTGCTGCTGCTGCTGCTGGGGATGACAGTCACTGCTGCTGCTGCCGGCCATGCTGAAGCTGTACATGTGCAGTGTGATCTTCTCGCCGGGTTGTGTGAACTTCACAGTCCTGGGTGCCAGTGGGAACTCCGGGGTGAAGCTGTAATTGAAGGCTGCAGTTGGCTCAGCTTCTGCAGCAGCAGAAAAACAGCAAACACAGCTGCTTCTGACTGTGACAGCATGCTGCAAGCTGGCTGCAACAGTATGCATCAGGCAGTGTATGAGCCCCTCCCGTACAAGAACTTTGAAAACGATGCCACCCAATGGACTGGGTGATCAGCAGCCTTTACAACACTGTTGGCAAGTAGCACTGTTGATGCCGGTACAATGGTAATAGTCTACAGAACGCATGCTGCAGTTGCTGTAAGTCTGTTTGCACTGCTCAGATTCCAGCACCAATTTGTTGTCACGACAATGCTGACTCATTTAACCTAGTAGCTCATTTAACCTCAGCTGCTTGCCGCACCTGCTGACTACCTGATTTGGCTACAGCAACCACTCATGGACCCATGCTTTCCTTGATTTGAGAAGGTGTCGTGATTATAACCAACAATTCAATGCTATGCTATTTCACTGGAATCTCGCTAAAGCCACCATTAGGCACAACTTCACTCACACAGGTGCATGCTGCAAGCCAACAGCCACAACCACAAGCCAACAGCCTTTTCAATAGTACGCCTAGCAGCTGTAGCTAGTCACACATTTACAATGCTGTTGCTGTTCAGACAGCCCCACTCACCCAGCTGCCTGCTGTGCCTGCTGCTGACATGTGGGCTGCAGCCCGCTCACATGTAAACACCCAACACAAAACCCTAGGTAGGTCAACAGCGCTACAACCTGACCCCGGCTGACGTGCTGGCCCTACTCCCCAAGCTGCCTGCTGTGCTACAAGCCAACAGCAGTCTGAAATATATACGCCATCAGCAGCTGTAGCTACTAGCTAGTAGTTGCACAGCTACTTTGCTAATTAGATTAGTAGTTGCACAGCTACATTTCTAATTAGACTAGTAGTTGCACAACTACATTGCTGTTGAGACAGCCCCACTCACCCAGCTGCCTGCTGCGCCTGCTGCTGACCCAGGTGGGCAGCAGCCCGCTCACATGTCAAGACGTGACCCAAAACCCTAGGTACGTGAACAGCTAAACCCCAGGTCAGCTGTTAAGACAGCCCCACTCACCCAGCTGCCTGCTGCGCCTGCTGCTGACCCAGCTGGGCTGCAGCCAGCCGTCCAGCTTGCCGGCTTCCCGCAGCTGCCGCAGCGCCTGCAGTGCTGCTGCGTTCTTGCTGGCGCTGCTGTTGTTGAGCAGGCCAGAGGTGATGGGCTGCAGCAACACATGTGATAACGGACATAACGGAGTGAGCACGGCTGGTTTGGAAATGCATAGCTGTGTTTGCGTGCATGCTTCGTCAGACACATGGCCGACGCAGCGCCTGCAGTGCTGCTGCATTCTTGCTGGATCTGCTGTGGTTGAGTAGGCCAGATGTGATGGGCTGCAGCAACACACATGTTGAAATTTTAATTGGAACAAAATTGTTTATTATGGAGGGACGCATTACCTAGCTGCGTGTGCGTGCATGCTGAATGAGACACACGGCCAGCTGTGCATGCACACCACCATCCCGTTCAGCTGTGACTACTGTAGCAATCGCTGTCTTTGGCAATGGGCAGGCGTGGTGCCTAGTGCAGTGGCAGTGTGTGCTGGCGGATGCATCGGTACTGCGTCGCTGTCTCCTTTTTCAACAACTAAATAAACAATTTCATGACGATATAGCCAACTCATGATGCGTTGAAAATAACATCTCACTTCTAGTACCAACCATGTACCAGCACGCAAGAACAAACTGATGGTCACTGATGTGTCTGGCGCACCTCATGTATGCCGCTGTTGCTGGGTAGGTAGATGGTTGTTTGGAACAGCTTCGGGCTTCCTGCATACTCAACTGTGCTGTAGTAGGCCTGCAGCAGCACCGTCCTGCATGTTACAGCACAACACATTCCAGGAACGCAAATCACTAAATGCTGCGATGCATGCAAAGGCGTGACACGACAAAACTGTAGGTACAGTAGCGGGGTTCAAGACAGCTGACACACCAGCCCCGCTATGCTGTAACCTGCTGCACCACTCAGCATGTTGCAGCAGTGACATAGGGGGGCCACCACAAATCTAGACCCAGGGGAGGGGGGGGTGACGCAGAGCCTAGATCAACAAATGGGGGGGTAGGGTCTCGCGATCGATCGAGCCTTAAACAGGAGGGGGGGTGGGGTTCCGAAGGGCCCTGCTATATCGGTACTAGCACCTGTTCTGTACAGCCTTACTCGGCCCCAGGGTGGGGGTTGCCCACTTCGATCAGCCTAAAAGTCAAGGGGGGGTAGGGGTTTCGCTGAACTTGGCGTCACCCCCCCGGGTCTAGGTTGGCCTGCCATTAACAGGCCTATTTGCCCACCTCCGCGCCCGTAGGTCTGCCACGTAATATTTTCGCCGATTTCTTCCTAGACATTGATCGGTTCCTCAATCTCATCATTTCATTCACTTCCCCAGGTTGTAAATGACCCAGATCGACAGTCGAATGGTTCTTTGGCGTGCTACTTCAGTGAACAGGCGTTGGAGCAGTAGGAGGCCCTGTCCCAATTCCGCCGCCCGATCTTCGCTTTCGCCCAATCATCGACCAATGCTGAACACCAAAAGCATAACACAAGGTCTATCATTGTGAATGCGGCACTGTGCGCGAAGTGTTACTTTCGATCAGCGCCTGACACAGGACACACTGCCTAGCTATACGTGCAGCACAGCAGCGAGTGTTGAGCAAGGCATGTTTACGGGCCGTTCGCCAAGATGCACACCACTCCTGTGGCTTGCACAATGGTATGGCGAAAATTGCACCAGCACCAACAGCAGAGCAGGCTGCAGAGGTACTGGGTGCACGTGCAGCCGCTGCATTCTGGTCGGCTGAGCTGTGCGGTGGGCATCAACAGCCCACCCCGGTTAGGATCAGCCTTGCATTGCTGTGCAACTGATTTTCCACAGGAACATCTTCAAAACATGCACTGACTGTCAAGTACTCAGTAAATTGGAATGCCATTCTGGTCACCAAAGACGGTCTTTTGCGTCCTGATCATCAGCCTGATGAGGACTCAAGTTGAGTTTAGGCGGGCTGTCGCCAGAGCATCCTCAACAACTCGAAGGTTTTGATGAAAAATGATAAACTGCAAAATACGAAGCAAGCCTGTCAGCTTGGTTGCGGCATCAGCAACCAGCACCAAGTCCACCCACTGGGGGGAGTGACTTCAACTCGCAACAGCAGTAACACGGACACGCCAGCTGCAAAAGATCAAACACAGTATTCTCGCATTCAAATCACGAAAGCAGTAAGCGGACAAGTTACTAATGGCAGGCTTGCTCGTCGTCAGACTAGCTTGTTGGTGGTGGCCCCCTAGCATGGTGTCGGAATGACAGCAAAGGCAGACTGATTTCGTCACAAAACCCTTGCTGCACCCTGCACAAAACCATCACACATATCAAACTGCCCTTGCTGGGAATCGAGCCCGGGCGTGGTGTGTGTCAGGGACCTATCATACCACTAGACTACGAGCGCTGCTTGCAACTGATATGCAGGTGGTAGGCGGCAGGACAGTCCTGAACGCTGTGCGCTGCGTCGACAGCAGCACCATGGCACGGCTCGTGTTTGGGATGAGCTTGCAACAACTATACTGGCTGTAGTCAACTCATTGCTCGATTTGCCTCCCGGTCAGTGTGGTTGTTGCAAGCTCCCCTATTTATCCCAAACACGCTGATGTCCGACGCCCGAGTTCAGCCCGTCACCTGTACTGCAACATGTATAGATTGCTGTCACTGACACTGCTTAGACTACTGCTTGCATGATCAGATACTATCTGATACAACAACATTGCGTGTGATGAGAAAGACTATTTGTGCTTTTACAACACAGGTCATGCCTCTCACACAGGGGCTGTTTTTCTGGGGTTCAGCCTCTTTTTGCGTGACAGTCAGAGCTGAGCTGTTCGCAGCATCCTTTTTCCAGCTGGTGTATGTTGCGGCGTAGCCGCTTGAACACACAGTGTAACACCTCTTCTTCTTCTACACTGGCCGGGGAGGCAACAATGCGATCCCTCTTCTTCCCGGCTTGTGCCATCAGCTGCTAGAGTTGCACTGTGCGCAGTGTAGCCTGCAGGAGTTGTCATACACGGCTGACGGGGCGTGTTGCAGTTTAGTGGTCGCCTGTGCGTGTGCACCATGTAACCCCTCTGCTTCTGTTTCGTTTGGAGGATCTGCTCGGGCAGTGGAGCTTGGAAGGGAGGACCCCCGGCTCCTGTATGGGGGTACACTGGGCTGAATTGACAGTCCCACCGGCCCTTTGCAGGGTGCTAATCTCTGAGAAGCTAAACCCAACAAACATACGCGACTGGGCAGGATGGTCCTCGCTGTGCAGCACATGAAAGGGTGTGCTCAGAACAATCACTGAGAACTGGGGCTGTGAAAGCCATGCTTGCGCATGCAGGCCGCAATAACACAGAGCACCAGCGCGTATGTGATTGCAGACTGTGCCACTGCACCGTGCCAACGCAGCGGCCGCGTCACACCACCAAAATCACAGTTGTCCATGCAACTTTGCAGTGTCTCAATGCTACCACCCCGTATGACCTTTGATTCCACGCAACTGCAGAGCCAGCTGAGGCCTGAGGTGAACACCTGGACGTTCACAAGGTAAAGAAAAAAAAGTGGGACGCCACCGCCGGGAATTGAACCCGGGCCTCCTGCGTGACAGGCAGGGATACTGACCACTATACTACGGCGACACCAGGCAACTGCTGGCGACTGAGGTCGAACAGCTCCGAACGGAACTGGGCGGTGAGGGCGGATGGCAGCCTGAGCAACAGCACAGCTCTTGATCGCCGTCAACGCAAAATTTCTCGCTTGTCCGCTGCCTCGTTTGGCTTTTGGCCTCGTTTGGCTGGCGTTTGGCAGCCATACATGCATTTGAGCATGGCCGCAGGGTGGCTTGGCGGTCTCTCAACAGCTGAATGTGCCTGTGCTGGTAGAACAAGTTGCAGTGCGAGCGGCAGTCGGTAGTTTTTGGGATGCACTTGCAGACTTTGCTGCTACAGCTCGGGTGCCTCGTCGACATAGGATTCAACTGCTCACATGTCAGCCGTTCATTGCTTGGCACACTGTGTTACGTGGCAATGGCTTGTGTGTGGTTCGCAGATGACCGCCTATGTATGCATGTTTTAGGCTTTGTTTTCATGCTCTACACCTTATCCACCAGTGGCGGCCAGTCCATCTTCAGATGGAAGCTGTAGGGTCACTGCAGGCCTGCTGTGAAATGCAGCCGTTTCACACCCTCAGCAGCTGGTCTTTCCTCCGCCTGCATCTCCTATCAGCTGCCTTGAGTAAGACTTGCTTTTCCTGAGCTGATGTCCGACGCCCGAGTTCAGCCCGTCATCTGTACTGCAACATGTATAGATTGCTGTCACTGACACTGCTTAGACTATTGCTTGCATGATCAGATACTATCTGATACAACAACATTGCGTGTGATGAGAAAGACTATTTGTGCTTTTACAACACAGGTCATGCCTCTCACACATGGGCTGTTTTTCTGGAGTTCAGCCTCTTTTTGCGTGACAGTCAGAGCTGAGCTGTTCGCAGCATCCTTTTTCCAGCTGGTGTCTGTTGCGGCGTAGCCGCTTGAACACACAGTGTAACACCTCTTCTTCTGCTGCCTCGTGTAACCCGTCTTCTCCCCCGCTGCCTCGTGGCTGCTTCTTGAAAGCCACTGTTTCTGAATTGCCTTTAGAAAATCCTTGGCGGCTCTTACTCTTCAGTGCTGGAGGTGTGCACTGTTGCAGTGGGGGTGCGAAGGGGCCCACATTCTACGTCCCAGCACCTTTAGAAGGCGGTGGGCGGATGGAGTTGTGGAGTTGACTGTCGTCAGCTTTGATTGCAGTGTTACCCGGCCAACTCCTAGTCCCAGGGTTGATGATTGGGCGCAGCATTGGTTGCTATATACTGGTCGATGTAGCGGTTCTACTCATACATGGCCACCCTCATGGATCTGAAAATAAACTAGCTGAAATGAAGCACATATATGTAACTTAAACTTGTGGAAAGTTCTGGAGAGCAACAACACCTGAACGGAGCGGCAATTCACGGTCACCGCCCTGGTGTTATTTACGCGTTTTCGGTCAACGCTGCTTTGACCAAACAAAACTGCAATAACTTGCCTGCAACTGCATGGATCAACAAGCTAAAAATCAGAAACGCTTCACCATTGCTTTCTTTATATTTCTGTAGAATTTCTCCCGCAAATACGTTGGTGAGCTGACATGGTGTCCAAAAAGCATGTGTGCTGCAGGATGCGAACACTGATCGCACTGCACTTCTGCCTTTAACAGCTGGAAGGGTGCAGCTGGACACGGTGAGTTTGTTCCTACATACCTAAAAGCTACCTGTGAGTGTTAGACAGCTGCTGTATCCGTTCCACTGGCTGTACTGAGGGACCAGTGCTGCTGCTGCCGCTGCTGTTGCTCAGTTCCAGGTATACATGCAGCAGACTGCTCAAGAAACATCGCCATGCTGTGAAATGTACGGTATGTTTTGACCTGTGCAATTGCAGTTCGACTGACCGCGCCTGTTTGCCGCTAGCTGGAGCTTACTGCTGCATCAGTGCTGTGCACCAGCTGTGCCAGTGACAAGGTGCCAAGGGTCCCTAGGCGCCCACGCTGCTCTGACGGTTCTTTTACACCATTATCGTAACAAACCGCACCTTACTAGCGCTCCTGTTGCTGTGCGTTCGCTGCTCCGGCACTAACACTGCTGCTGCGTGATTGCTACCTCGCATAGCACACGCGAAACTAGCCGACTATTGTTGATAATTTAATTAGGCAATGTTTTCTAGAATGCTGGTGTCGTGTACCCCTTGTAGGACTTGAGGTGCACAGTGCTGCTCGCAGGCCCTGAAAGAGGCAGCCCGTTGAGGGGTTTGTCCAAATCTGTCCAACTCAAGCCTTGCACCAGTTGTGCGGAAGGATCAGAGCTTTCATTTGAGCCTGGCAGTGCTTGTCATCAGCTGTCATCGGCCAGGGTTTGCACATCGAACAGAGGAGGCTACCACCTCGGTGGGGTGCTTAAACGAACCATGATTTTTCACTGTTTCGCTGGACGCCCGCTACACGGAAGAAGCTTTGAGAGTAACTTATTACACTTTGTGACAGTTTCAGGGATTGCGGGTTACTTTCATCCTGAGAATGCAAGTCTGGCAGTTCGAAGCAGCGGATATGGTATGGTGTTGCCAGCTGCTTGTGAAGGTGGGTGTTGCAGGGACTTCTGCAAACCTGTTGACCAACAGCTAACTGTGGGTTGACTTAGTGGGCTGCCCTGTTTTCGCGTCAGGCGGCATAAGCACACGTGTATGTATTATAGTCTGCTTGTGCGGGTGGCCGCAGCATGTATGCCGACAGCTGCTGCTTATAATAATAATCAATCCTTGTAAGCCATACCTTTCGGCATCGGCAACCGCGCCTCACCCACTGGGGAGGCGGAAAGCAGACTGATTATTCTCTCTATTTTCGGTGTAAGGCAGACCACCCAGACCCTTACACCCCTTCCTAGGCAGCATGTGGGAATCACCCCATACGGTGGACTGCATACCTAGCAGGGCCGGTGTGTATATAGCCAGCAATCGACGGAGTCCTGCGGAGAGTCGCGAGGACATTAGCAGCATCCTTCCTTCGGCTTTCACCGACTGTATCCCTGAGTCCAGGGACATACTGCTTAGGCTCAGAATCGAACCTGCAACCTTTCGGCCACTGTTCGTCCGTCATCACCACTGCGCCACGTGTTTAACGTCCCGCCGGGCAGCTGCTGCTTATGTCATGCTTGTTGCTTGTATTGCGTGCATGCTTGCGATTACGGCGGCCAGTTACGCGGTGTGGGGAATTGGAGGTTGGACAAATACCCACTGGCCCTTACGATTGAGGGCTGATTGGTGGAGTGTCGGCTTGACTAACAGTACTCAACTCTAGTTTGGCTGTTTGCTACACTAGTGTTTGGGGAGACCGCCTCCGTGTAACAAAACCACCACGCTGCCTGTGCAAACCATGCAACCCCTCTTCTTCTTTTCTTCTTCTCGCTTTTCCGGCCGATTGGAGACCGCCTCCGTGCAACAAAACCACCACCACGGCCGACCTCGGCTTAATTTAGTGAGTGTTCACATGAGAAGTACCCCAAACCCATTTGCTGGCTGTGTCTGGTGCAGTCTGCTTGCTGTACTGCATGAAGTACAGCCTGTCCTCAAACTGGTGTATTTGGCCAGGTTCACCGCTTGGGCTCAAAACACTGCCCGCATGCAGTTAGGGACGTTGAGATCTGTGCAGCCAGCTCAGTGACCTGTTTGAACAATCACAGGTGCCACCATCCGGGATTACAGGTTGGGCGGCTCCCCACGCACCCACCCCCCACCCCACCCACGCAGCGCGTGTCCTGCAGCTGCATGCAGCTGTAAGCAACAGTAACAAGCTGCTGCTTGTCACAAACGCAGCTCTGCTGCTGGGAGCCGGCCCATCCCTCAACGTTGACATTCGCCATCAGGAAGCACTACTTGGCACCCGCTAGCACCGCCGCTACCAACAAGCTGCCGCTTGTCATTCATCCAGGACAGGCGCAGCGCTGCATAGCTCCCCCCTATGAGCCTCTCGTTGGCTCCTAATGGGGTTCCCACTCCTTGCTGGGTGGAGTATGTAATGTAATGTAATGTAATCATTTACGCACTCAGGCCTGCTGCTGGGGGCCGGCCCTTCGAAGAGAAAAAACCAACAATGCTGACATTCCACACTGCGCCATAAGGAACCATCCCGGATCCCGTGACTTACGGCGCTATACGGCATATCCTCATGGCACAGTAAAGTGAACGGTTGTTAGGCTCCAGATGAAAGCAACATCATACCTCAAGCCTTGAGCATTGGCAATGCTCATAGCAATATGCGTGAGATGCGCAGTGATGGGTCACCCGTTCAGTGTACCCTGCTTACCCCGCACCGGCATGTTTTGTTTGAACCAGCGGCGGTATTGGAAGTGATCATCATCATCATCATGTTACCCATTAAGCCATAGCATCAACGCCATCGGCCCCGCGCCCCTCAGGAGCGGAAGAAAGAGGGAGCACTGCTCCGTTGTGTTTGCAATTATTACGCACATCCCAAGCTTGATTGGAAGTGATTGATTGGAAGTATGATTGGACGTATTGGAAGTGATGTTGCAACACCAATGGGGGCATGCCACCAATGTTACAGCAGAGTTGGGCGCATGCCCTGAGGGTGTCGCAGCGGGGCGCACATGCATGACAATTCAAGGCAAGCGCTTAACATGGCAACAGTACTGGTATCAGCTGCTTCAGTTGGGATGTTACGCTCAAGCGACATGCATAGCAGCAACAACAGACTGAGTGTGTTCATTTTGTATTGTATTGTATTGTATTGTATTGCGTTGTAATATTGTATTGTGCAGAACAATACATGCTGGGGGCTGAAAACCTGACCGATTCGAGTGCAACCAGGTGTACATACACGACTGCTGTTGCGGTTGACGTGCCACGATGATCGCATTGGAACAGTGCATGCTGCAGCACCAGCTGCATCATCTGTTTGCCACACTTGTTGGATGCTGCTCTCTTTTGTTGGAGGGGCACACGACCTACGTTGATGTGGTCCGCAGTGCTCATAGCAGACAAAGATCAGCTGGTGCCAGGGGTCTGCAACAGCAACTTTTGGCAACAATCAAAGTCCATATATTATGGGGCTCACAGTGAGCCTACTGATAGCTGCATCTGAAAATAGGGTATGAGCGCAACATGGCGCGGCACTGCGCCTGCATGTGGCACAGTGCGTGCAAGGTACTCGCCGCCTGACGTGCGTGCTGGCTCGACGGCGGAGCAAAACCCTAACGCCATAAGATGCTGCGCTCGCCGGGAATCAAACCCGGGCCTGATCCGTGGCAGGGACCTATCATACCACTAGACTACGAGCGCTGCTTGCTGCTGACATGTCGCACTATGCAGCAACCGAGCACTCGATGGTGTGGGGGCAAAACTAAATTTCGCCGTCGGCGCTCCGTGCCGCAGGCAGATGATCTGACCTTTGATGGCCAGCTTTGTCCTGTTGAGTTCAGCCCGCCCACACCCTGGAACCCCATCTTCTTCTTCTTCAGCCCGCCCACTATACTGCGCCAAGTATGGTTTGCTGTCACCGGCACTGTTTTATAATAGTTTCTGCTACATTGACAACATGTCCCAATAGAATCTACACTGCGTGTTGTGAGTCTGACGGTTCTGCCAGCAGAGCCACATGTCATGTCTCACACACAGAGGCTTTCTTGGGGTGGGCCTCCTTTGGGTGACAGCCTGTTTTCCGCTGAAATTCTAGCAGCCCTCTTTTGTTTTCGGGTGTTCGTTGCGACGTAGTTGCCTGTGCACACCATGTAACCCCTCTTCTTCTTCTTCAGGCGCTCCGTGTAACAAAACCACCACCACCACCAGGCGCGCCCTTTGCAGACTAGATCTTCGGGTGTTCATCGACGTAGTCGCCTGTGCACACCATAATAATAATAATAATCAATCCTTGTAAGCCATACCTTTCGGCATCGGCAACCGCGCCTCACCCACTGGGGAGGCGGAAAGCAGACTGATTATTCTCTCTATTTTCGGTGTAAGGTAGACCACCCAGACCCTTACACCCCTTCCTAGGCAGCATGTGGGAATCACCCCATACGGTGGACTGCATACCTAGCAGGGCCGGTGTGTATATAGCCAGCAATCGACGGAGTCCTGCGGAGAGTCGCGAGGACATTAGCAGCATCCTTCCTTCGGCTTTCACCGACTGTATCCCTGAGTCCAGGGACATACTGCTTAGGCTCAGAATCGAACCTGCAACCTTTCGGCCACTGTTCGTCCGTCATCACCACTGGCCACGTGTTTAACGTCCCGCTGTGCACACCATGTAACCTCTCTTCCTTTTCGGCGCGCCCTTTTTTCCTTGTTTCTGGGCAGTCTTCTTTTTGAAACGGGCCATCAACACATTTGTGCCAGCATGTTGCAGCGCGCGGTGCGTTTGGGCCACGCACCTGCCGGCGCCGCTGCATCTCTTTGAGCGCGTTGTCTATGCGCGGCTTGCATTCATTGTCAGTTGGTCGCCTTTTGCCTGGGCAAATTTCCAGATTGCAAAGGCCATACATGTTTTGGCAGGCTGTGACAGCATGGGTACTGCGTGTTGTGCTTCCTTTAGGGCCATGCCTTTGCTTAGCAGCTGGGGGGGCTTGGGTACCTGTGGGATGCCACTTACAGACCAATTACAAGTTCTCCCACTACAACCCCTCGCACCCGTCGGTTACTCGCGCATAGCTCTAACAAAGATGTTCTGCATAATCGATGATCTTTTAGGCTTCTGTTGCTGCTGCTGCCGGCAGAAGCAATGACACGCACGTTGCAAACACTGAGTGTGATGGTGAGTCACTCACTACAGCAGCATGGCATGCTGCTATCATGGCAACTATGATAGTTGATTGCAGATGGAGTGGTGAACCAATGATTTGCGTCAACAGCCAGGTGTGCAAGTCCCCCATACCCATCATGCATAGCCCTACACAATCAACTGCTGCCACACTGAGTTATGCTGCACCCTTCTGCTCCTTATACTATTTCCTCCTGCAGACTTGAACGCAATGATTGAAGCACCTGCTGCAGCAGCCACACCGGTGCAGGAGGCAGCAGCGGAAGCAAGAGCAGCACAACATTGACAAGTTGAAAATCTGCTGCTGCTGTTGTTGCTGCTGCTGCTGCTGGTGCCGCCGTGCCCACCTAGGCATCAGCAGCAGCAGTGATGAGCTCAGAACACCACCAAGTGAGCGCGCAGGGCAGTAGGCGGCGCTGAACCCTGTCTGCCTGTGTATGCAGATGAAGCAGCTGCTACTGGTGTGAGCAACTCGATGCAGCTTGCAGTTGCAATGCAGCAGCAACTGCTGGCAGCAGTGTTGAAGCAGCACAGTCATCTCTGCCAGCTGTCGCGGATGCTGCAGATGCCAACACAAGTGTGCCTGCAGCAGGAATACTTGTTGCTGCTCCGCTGTTGCCAGGCCAGCGGTGGCATTTGCATGAGCTGCTGCAGCCATCGTTGATCAGGCACACATGACTGGGTATGATGCAGCAGCAGCCACAGCACGGCTGGCGGTTGAACACGAGCAGATGCCGCTTGGCACGCTGCTGGGGTCGATGGCAGGGCTTGCAGCGAGTGCAGCAGGTGCTGTAAGTGTTGCAGCTGCAGACAGCCGCAGTGCAGGTGGCAAGCAGCGCTTGCCTGAGCAGCACAGGATGTGAACAAGAGGCTGCACATACAGCAGCAATGCTGCCATTGTTAGAACAAGTGAGGGGCAGAAGAGTCGGCACTGTGGTCATCGCTCCGATTCAGTGACTCACACAACTTACTCAATGGACTGCATACTCCGCATATGGGAGTCAGGAAACTCAGTTGCAGCAGTGCTGCGCGGTGCCCCGTGCAGTGAAAACGGAACCTGCACGCAACCAAATGCGTGAACTGCTTAGGGCAATCAGCATTGCTTTGGCTGTGGATGTCATAAATCCGAATGGCACACGTTGACACGTGGTCTGCGATCAGGGTGTACAAAGCTGCAATGCCTGCAACATTTGTTCGTTTTTGGGATGGCTTCAATGATTGTGAGGCCACTGTGAACTGATGTTTGCGCCATGCACAATGTGCATGACATGCTGTGCAAGTCATGAGAACTATTGTACTTGCAGTTCAACTGAGTTCAGCCGAATATGGTGCGAGAGTCTGAAGATTATGATCTAGGATGTTTGCAGTGTGGTGTTTCTGTGTATGGCCGGTGTAACAGCGCACACAGCTGATGCTAGCATTGCGCTTTGAGCTTACCGTTGGCTCAGCTCTGTAACCATGATGTGCCCTTGGGCCAAAAAGGCGCGTCTTGCAGCCAATGGCAAACTGGCGCCACCGCACAAAACTGGCAGTTTCCCGCCCACGCGGCCCCTTCGGGGCCTGAAAATGGCACCAGGCGTGTGCGGTGCCTGGCACCTACCCCCTCCCTTCCCCCCCAAATTTGGCCACCCCACATATATGGAAAATTCGCCAGCTGGGGGTGGTGCAACATGTTTGTCGCTAGTGCCTGATGCCCTGCACAAGGGTGCTTCGCCTTTGCTCCTACTTGCCCCTGTGTGGCTTGTGTTCTGTTGGTTTGTCAGCTGGGTACTGGAATGCCGCTGCAATATGTGGTCATTTTGTGTTTCTGATTGGCATCCCCACATTTCCCCCGCCGCCCTGTTTCTGTACAAGCCTTGTGTTGCACTTCTTTGGGCAACGCTGCGGCTTGTGGACTCAGCCCGCTCGCAGTGCTGAAAGTGCATGGCGGCATGCACTTTCAGCACTGCTTGCCGTCACTGACACTGCTGGCAGCACTTGTTTTTCCAATTCTCATCTGAGGTTTTCTGGGGGCGTACTGCGTGGAGTAAGGAAGGCGGCTGTGCTTGCATAGCCATATGCCGAAACTTACACACAGAGGCCATTTCCTGGGGTTGAGTCTCACATGAGTGACGGCCCGCGCTGAGTCCTTTGCAGCCTGGATCTTCGGGTGTTCATTGCGACGTAGTCGCCTGTGCACACCAACCCCTCTTCTTTCTTCTCGGCACGCCCTCCCGGCGCTCACATTGCAACACGGCTGCTGCAAATTGCAAAGCAACCCTTTTCTTTTCAAATTGCTGGAGCGCAGTGGCCTCTGCACACCATAGATCCACCCGTTTAGCTACAGTCACGCTGTGTCCCTTCCCGCTGTTTGGATGTTCCATCGCAGCTTCCTTAAAAACAGGTATCGATTGCAGCGCAGCCGATCATAAAAACAAATGTATAACCGCTTCCCTTTTGCACCACATTCGAGCTGCGAACACCTCGCGACGCAGGCACTACACAAATCTCATCACCAGAATGCGCTGCGCTGCCAATGCAACCCCAGGCACCCGCCCCTCAACAGCTTTCTATCTTTTATGCTGGAGCCGCAATGCAACCCCAGGCACCCTCCGCTCAACAGCATTCAGTCTTTCATGGTGGAGCCAACCTCCTTGATACCCAACTACAGTACTTGCAATTCAATCATTTCCGCACCTGTAGCAGCCTGGCAGCTTCGCACAGAACCCCGCCAGCAAGGCCTGTGCCAGCCGCATAGTTGCCTTGCCACCTTCCTCTGTCAGCAGCACATCATCATGGCCAGGCCGCAGCACAATTTGCTGCTGCTGTTGTGCTGCACCTGCTTGCAGGGCAGATCTGGTGGCTGCTGAGATGTGGGCTGCAAGCTGCTCCTGATCAGTCGCCTCCCTGCAGGTGGCATGAAGGAGCAAAGAATATCTGCAGGTTGCCTTCAGCTGTTACGTTGCTTGTGGCTCCTGTTTGGTGCTACGTCCCGTTTTAGCCATTCCTGCTATGAGCATGTAACTGACAACAGCTTCCAAAGAGAAGATATGCATTCCGGGAACAGGAAGATGTACAACTACTGTGGGGATGGCTGAACTCCAGTGATCAGAAGACGCCACTGGTCGGCATGGCATGCTAAGCAGTACTGGTGATAGCGGCAGGTGTACTATGGCAGGATTATAGAGCTATCAACTGAAACATATACTGTGGGATTGCTGGCGAGCCATGCCAAATAGGCCAAAGATTAACATAGTAAGGAAGCAGGCAGGTGAGGTGCACAGCACAGAACGGCTAACACTTATGCATTTGGGGTGACAGTAGCACTCACAGCACCAGGGCGTCCTGCTTTTGTTCCACTTTTTCAGAATTGCTGCTGGGCACCAGCCAGCAGTACTCACTGCCTTGCTTGCGCGCCCTGCCACGCGCCTGCAGGCAGCAGCAGCAGCAGAAGATACATGATACATGACAATGTCCTCGCGACTCTCCGCAGGACTCCGTCGATTGCTGGCTATATACACACCGGCCCTGCTGGGTATGCAGTCCACCGTATGGGGTGATTCCCACATGCTGCCTAGGAAGGGGTGTAAGGGTCTGGGTGGTCTACCTTACACCGAAAATGGAGAGAATAATCAGTCTGCTTTCCGCCTCCCCAGTGGGTGAGGCGCGGTTGCCGATGCCGAAAGGTATGGCTTACAAGGATTGATTATTATTATTATTATTATTATGATACATGACACAAATTGAGGCGATTTTACTCTTGACAGTGTGTATGCGTTGCACTCTGCTGTCCTTGCACGCTATCAATTTATGCAACGCCTGTCCCCGTGTCACCTGAATGTAGCTGGTCACATCCAGCGGCGGCTCAAACGCCACCACCAGCTCACACCTTTGCAAGTCCATGCTGTTACTGCCGTTGTGTGCTGTTGATGCTATACCTGTCGATCTGGAACCCATGACATGTTCAACACAACACCGCATCACCTCCAAGCTCTGCACAATGCTGACACGACCTGTGCCCCTGACACACTCTGCAGAGCAGCAAACGTATTCGCAGGACAGCGCACCTGAATGTAGCTTGTCACGTCTGATGGCGGCTCAAACGCCACCACCAGCTCACACCTCTGGAAGTCCATGCTCTCACTGCCAATGTGAGATCTGGAAACCATGACATGCTCCATGTAACACCGCATAGCCTCCAAGCTCTGCACAATGTTGACGCGACCTGATCCCCTGATACACTCTGCAGAGCAGCAACTATCAAATCCAATGGTGGGACAGCGCACCTGGATGTAGCTTGTGACGTCTGATGGCGGCTCAAACGCCACCACCAGCTCACACCTCTGGAAGTCCATGCCCTCACTACCAATGTGTGATCTGGAAACCATGACATGCTCCACATAACACCGCATAGTCTCCAAGCTCTGCACAGTGTTGACACGACCTGTGCCCCTGACACAGGCTGCACGGCAGATAAAAAACGGCAGGACAGCGCACCTGGATGTAGCTTGTGACGTCTGATGGCGGCTCAAATGCCACCACCAGCTCACACCTCTGGAAGTTCATGCCCTCGCTGCCAATGTTGGTGGCCAGCAGCAAGTTGATCTCGCCTGTGCGGAAGCGGCCCACCACAGCTGCCTGGGCCTGCATGAATTGATCATGAAGCAGATGCATTTCAGGGAAAAAGAAGCCGCATCTTGGCATCTTGACACTCTGCCCACCACCGCTGCCTCGGCCTGCACAGCACAGAGGAACTCAGGTGAGCACAGCACAGAGGAACTCAGGTGAGCACAGCACAGAGGAACTCAGGTGAGCACAGCACAGAGAAACTCAGGTGAGCACAGCACAGAGGAACTCAGGTGAGCACAGCACAGAGGAACTCAGGTGAGCACAGCACAGAGGAACTCAGGTGAGCACAGCAGGGAAGGCGCAGTAGTGGTATTTAGCAGGCACAGTAGTGGTTCTTTCAGGGCACACAAGCATCCCTGCCAGCTCTGCAAAAAGTTTGGTCAAGGCAGTTGACCAACTCAGCAGAGCCCAACAAGACAGCCAGGGCGGCCGTGTTGTTATTTTCTAGGCTTCAGTTTTGTTGCCGCCACGTGGAGACGGCAGCGAAGTCACCAGATGGGTGCACGCGTGCGTGCCGCTACTGTTCCACAACAGCTCCACAACAACAAGAAGGACTTCGACAGCTTGGCAACACTACACGTAGCCCATTGACGCCATAGGTTCATGTGCGTCATGCTAGCTCACCCTGTTGTTGACGGTGCTGCCCCAAGAGCTGCCCAACCCCCCCCCCCCTACAAGTGGGAGCGCACAGCAAGCCCGCCACTTCGCAGCCCCACCTGCATGCCACACAGTGCGCAGCAAGGCATATGCAGAACGCTATGCCAACATGAAGTCCTGCCAGCAGATTCATAGCATACCTTATTGTCACCTGTGGATGTATTGATCGGCCTATCACAGATCACCAGCCTTAACCAATAGGGCTTCTGATTTGTCCAAGGCCGATCAAGATTGATGAAAATTTCAATAGACTGACCTTAAGTGCACGAGTGCCTGCCTCATGAGCATGCAGAAGCTTTGGCAGAAGACTTGAGCAGCGTGCTGCTTCAGCTCACCCGGTTGTTCATTGTGAGTGCGCCGCTTCCCCCCTGTGGCGCCGTGTCCCCTACTAGGTAGCCAGAACGCAGCACACCCCGCATGTCAGGGCAGCTCCGCAGCAGCTTGGTCAACACCAGCGCCGACAGCTGCATGGGGCACGGCATGCAGCAGCAGCAGCACAACGGAGCCGTGTCAGGTCATGTCAGGGCAGCTCTGCAGCAGCTTGGTCAGCACCAGCGCTGACAGCTGCAGGGGGCACGGCAGGCAGCAGCCATAGAGAGCACAAGGCATGGCATGCAGCAGCAGCACAACGGAGCCGTGTCAGGTCATGTCGGGGCAGCTCTGCAGCAGCTTGGTCAGCACCAGCGCTGACAGCTGCAGGGGGCATGGCACGCAGCAGCAGCACAAAGGAGCCATGTCAGCGCATGTCATCGACAGGGAAAGCCAGCACACAGCCCGTATACAGTCCATAGGAGCTAGCCTACACTGCAGTGCAGAACACCCTCATGTGGCTTACCTTGGTCTCTACGAACACAACTGCAGACCACCAGGCCTGCGGCACCTGCTGCTGCTGCTGCATAGCTCACCTTGGTCTCCACGAACACAATCGCAGACCACCAGTCCTATGGTGCCTGCTGCTGCTGCTGCTGCTGCTGCTGCTGCATAGCTCACCTTGGTCTCCACAAACACAATTGCAGACCACCAGTCCTGCAGTGCCTGCTGCTGCTGCTGCTGCTGGTGCTGCTGCATGGCGTCTGGCAGGCCTGCCTCTGCCCTCTTTTCCAGGTAGCGAGCAAGCAGTGAATAGGACACAAAGCATGCACAGGACAGAGGCAGCAACAGCAGGTGGCAGTCTCCACCACCATACACTTGGCCAAAGCACCGCAAGAGAAGCGCTGCCCCTATGTGTGCAGAACGATAGCAGACACAACAATATGTGCTAGTGCCTACCTTTGTCTCCACAAACACGATCGCAGACCACCAGTCCTGCGGTGCGTGCTGCTGCTGCTGCATGGCATCTGGCCGGCCTGCCTCTGCCCTCTTCTCCTCCAGTAGATGCAGCAAGGCCAGCACCTTGGGGCTGAGCAGCGGGGGACCTGGCCACGCCGTAGCAGTGCGGCTTGCAGGAAGATTTGGCCACACCTGCAGCAGCAGCAGCAGCAGCAGAGTGATTCCCGAAGTGACAACACAGCAGGGCCAGCACCTTGGGGCTGAGCAGCGGGGGACCTGGCCAGGCTGGCGCTGTGCGGCTAGCAGGCAGATTCGGCCACACCTGCAGCAGCAGCAGCAGCGGCAGCAGAGGAGTGTTACTACAGCAAGCAATGCCACGGCAAGGCTAGCAGCTTTTTGGGCTGAGCAGAGGGGGACCTGTCCAGGCTGGCGCAGTGCGGCTAGCAGGCAGATTTGGCCACACCTGCAGCAGCAGCAGGGTACAAATTGAAGTGATAACACAGCAGGGCCAGCACCTTGGGGCTGAGCAGCGGGGGACCTGGCCAGGCTGGCGCTGTGCGGCTAGCAGGCAGATTCGGCCACACCTGCAGCAGCAGCAGCAGCAGCAGAGTAAGTCATGAAGTGATAGCACAGCAGGGCCAGCACCTTGGGGCTGAGCAGCGGGGACCCTGTCCAGGCAGGCGCAGTGCAGCTTGCAGGCAGATTCGGCCACACCTGCAGCAGCAGCAGCAGCAGCAGAGTAAGGCCTGAAGTGATTACACAGCAGGGCCAGCACCTTGGGGCTGAGCAGCGGGGGACCTGGCCAGGCTGGCGCTGTGCGGCTAGCAGGCAGATTCGGCCACACCTGCAGCAGCAGCAGCAGCGACAGGTTTGAGTATTATATACTAATCAATCAATCAAGTACACATGTTTCAAGCAAAAGGGGGCAACCATAAGAGGGGGTCCACTGTGAAACCACCAGTGGTGGTTGCCCAGCCGGCCGGCCAAAAGGCTGTCGAGCAGGGGCCAGATACGGCCAAACTACCAACACAAAAGCACCTGCATGATTGGTCTCTCATCCTATATATTAAAAGAATCTCAAGCTCACATGTGTGCATGGCCGTGGCATCATGCCACGGGTGTCACGCTAGTCCTATAAAGGTTGAGACAAAAGTAATGGTAAATTTGGGTGTTTCACAGCAAGACTGGAACAGCAAACACATCAAACAATCACTAAATCTGAATCCCAGCCAGGGCAGCAATGTCATGCATGTCTACTTCGAGATCCTGGCTGCACAGCTGAAACTTTTCCCTCCATCATGGCCAGCACATCATAGAAACTGCCATCACCAGCAGCATGAAGATGGCCTGAAAATGTATCTTTTTGCATGCAAAAGACACACAGCAACTGCAAGAGCAGGCAGCTTGCCAACTATCCTGAGCAGCCCCATCCTGGAACCTATGAATGATGTACTTCTGCCCTGCATGCACTGCTGTGCCTACAACACCCTCAAGCAGCAGATGCCAGCCCAAAAGCAACAGCACAGCTAACAGCACAGGCAACAGCACAGCAAAACCACAGCAGAACACAAGCATCAGCCCCCCACACACACCAGGGACATGCAGTCAAAACTGCAGGCATGGCACTGCAGCAAAAGGAAAGGGCTCTTGATTTACTGCTGCGGCTGCGGCTGAAGGCTAAGGCTAAGGCGCGCGCTTGAGTTTTACTGTATGAGAGCAGCAGGAATTGAACGTGCGTTCACAGGGATCACACGCCAACACGCTACCACTATGCCATTGGAACGGCTAGCACAAATTGCCCTGACATATGTATTATCGATACAAAACACCGAGCTCTTTGAAGTAACACTGAGACTTTGACGGCAACAGACCTCTCTCTCTCTACGGCAAAAACGGTATTGCGTTTACTTTTGTCTCAACCTTTATATTAAAAGAATAAGGTGGGGTCCTGTTTTTGGGGAAAAACAGGCGCGACTCACGCCGGCAGGCCGCCAGCACGCCTTCATTGTAAACAGCTAAATTAGGGGCTTCATCTGTGAGGGCCAGGAGCCAATTGGTGGCCCCTGGTGGGAGAACGGGCAGCAGTAGACCCTTCGAAAGCGATTTTCTCTCAAACGGCGCAACAAAACCCCCTGTCCTCCCCCCCTAAAACGATTTGTCATCAAACAATCTATAAGCTCAGCGAGCGTCGGCGCCATCTGGGGCCTCCTGTGGATGTCCACAAGTGTGAACGTGTGATGGGTGCTGCGAACAAAAGGGGACAGTTGGCACCGAGGAGGGATCTGACATGACCAGTGAGCTCTCAAATGTCGTTTGTGGGGCCCTGAGGCCAGTCGGTTGGCCCTGGCGGGCAGGACAGTAGCCGACCCTGCAGAAGCCTGTATCTCGCAAACGGCGAACCCCCCTGTCCTTTCCCCTAAAAAGGTTGGGTATCGAACAATCTATAAGCTCAGCAAGTGTCGTCGCCACCGGAGGCCTCCTGTGGATGTCCACAAGTGTGAGACGTGTGATGGGGGGTTGTTCCCAGGCATGCACCTGTCGAGCCCAGGAACGCCATGTGCGTTCTACGCAATGTGAACATCCCAATCTGCACCATGTAATGGACCTTACGCCCTCAAGCGCCCAACAACATGCAAACGATCGAGAGCATCAAAGACAGGCAGAGGACGCTGCGCGCTATCATAATCAGCTAAATTAGGGGCATCATCTGTGAAGGCCTCAGGGCAGGCGGAGCCCTGGTGGGAGAAAGGGCAGCAGTACACACTTCAGAAGCCTTGGCTCCAAGAAGCCAGTAGGGCCAAGAAGCCACTCTGATGTGCACCATGTCATGGACCTTACGCCCTCAAGCGCCCAACAACATACAAACGATCGAGAGCATCAAAAACCTTGCTCACATGTGTGCATGGCCGTGGCATCGCCACGGGTTGCCCCTAGTTATATACTATAATAAAGTTTGTTGTGATCTGTTTATCCTGGTGAAGTTGTTGTGTTAAACCGCAAGATTTGGCTGCGCAGCAGGTGACTGCACTCAGCAATGCCGCGAAGCAGCAGGCCTGGGCCTGCAGTGTTTTGAAGCTGTTCAATAAGACACCGCCACTACGTTGCAGGATGCACAGTTCAGCAGTTGAGCTGGACAAGGGTAATCCCTGAGAGAATCACTGACACAGATCAGAAGCACTTCTTGCAGCAGCAGCAGCAGCAGCAACAGCTCACCTGGGCCTGCAGTGTGTCAAAGGGCACCTGCGCCAGCAGCTGCGTGCTGCTCACCTGGGCCAGCAGTGTTTTTGAAGCTGTTCAATCAGACACCACAGCTACGCTGCAGGATGCACAATTAAGCAGTTGAGCTTGACAAGGGACATCCCTGAGAAAATCACTGACACAGATCAGAAGCACTTCTTGCAGCAGCAGCAGCAGTCGCAGCAGCAGCTCACCTGGGCCTGCAGTGTGTCGAAGGGCACCTGGGCCAGCAGCTGCGCGCTGTACCGCTGCAGCAGGCGGTTGGCTTGTCGCTGGCTGCTGGAGGCTGCTGCAACCTGCAGGCCTGGTGACAACAGCAGAGCCACAGAGGCACAAACAGTGTGTAAGCAACTGCCTGCAGTTTCAGTGACAATTTCTGCTGCAACCTGTAGGCCTGGAAATAACAGCAGAGGCACCGAAACACAAACATCGTGTGAGCAACTCTCTGCAAATCCAGAGACGGATTCTGTGCAGATTTTAGTGCTGTGATGAGGCTGCTGCAACTTGCAGGCCTGTTGGTAACAGCAGAGCCACAGAGGCACAAACACTGTGTGAGTGATTGTGTGCAAAACCAGTGACGAATTTTGTGCAGATAATGTTGCTGTGATGAGGCTGCTGCAACCTGCAGGCCTGGTGGCAACAGCAGAGCCACAGAGTTTAAAGCAGTGTGTGAGTATTTGTGTGCAGAACCAGTGACAACAGATTCTGTGCAGATCTTGTTGCTGTCAGGGGGCTGCTGCAACCTGCTGGCCTGGTGACCACAGCAGAGCCACAGAGGCACAAACACTGTGTGAATGATTGTCTGCCAAACCAGTGACGGATTCTGTGCAGATGTTATCGCTGTGATGAGGCTGCTGCAACCTGTAGGCCTGGTGGCAACAGCAGGGCCACAGAGGTACAAACAGCGTGTGAGCAACTGTGCGCGAAACCAGTGACAATTTCTTGTGCAACCTGCCAGGCCAGTGGCCTGGTGACAACAGCAGAGGCACAGAGGCACAAACAGCGTGTGAACAACTGTGTGCAGTGCGACAGTGACGGATTCTGTGCAGATGTTAATGCTGATGAGGCTGCTGCGACTTGCAGGCCTCGCGGCAACAGCAGAGGCACAGAGGTACATATAGTGTGTGAGCAACCACGTGCAGTGCGACAGTGACGACTCCTGTACAGCTGCACATTGCTGTGAGGAGTGCCATCAAGTGTTTGAGGTACACACGTGTATGCCCAGGTAGTGCTTGGTTTCAGTGCTTTCAGCAGCGTAAGCAGTGCGGCTGGCCTACGATATGATACCATTGATCATGCACGCATCAAACCACACCCACCTGCATCGTGCAGCAGCAGCTGCTGCTGTTGTGGCTGCCCATGCATTAGCAGTTCAGATAGTACAGACAGCACCAGCAGCACCGCAGACTTGCTCGCAAGAGCCAGCAGCGCTGGTGCTGCTGCTGCCAGCTGCACAGTGCTCCAATCGCGCACGCTGCTGTTGGGTGGGGTGCCTGCTGTAGCTTGCAGCAGTGAGTTGTTGCTGATGATGCCAGGGTGCTGCTGGCTGATGGTCTGCATATACGTCATGATTGTTTCCAGGTTGCTCCTGCAAGGAAACAGCCAGCGCACACAGGATTCACAGTTGGGCGTGATTAGTTTATGACTGCAAACAAGAGTTTACATGGACACAAGGCAGCACGGAACGTCATGCATCTTTGAACATATGTGAGAATCGAGGGCAGAACCATGCAGCGTAGCACCAGCAAAATGCCATGACACAGTTCGTGTGGGTTGTAGTTTGGTACAGCACCAGCGGCAATCTCCAGTGTTGAATACCTGGATTTCTAACAGAGGCCGCACACCTGAGCGCTGCAATCATTGCGCTGGGAGCCTTGCCGATGTCATCCTCGGTCATCAGCTTCATGATCTCAAGATCGACGAACCCGCCAGCAGCAAAACCTGGACAAACGCAGCAGCAGCAGCAGCAAGTTCTGTTATCAGACTCATAATCTGAAGATTGACCAAGCCGCCAGCAGCAAACCCTTGACATAAAACGCAGCATCAGCAAGTTCAGTTATCAGCCTCGTAATCCTGAGATCCACCAAGCTTCCAGCAGCAAACCCTGGACAAACGAAGCAACAGCACGTTTTGTAACCAGCCTCATGATGCTAAGATCCACCAAGCCGCCAGCAGCAAACCCTGGACATGATTTCAGAATCCAGCGGCAGCAAGAGCAGCAGCAGCTACAGGAAGCAGTTTCCTATGGTGTCAGCTTCACTATCTAAAGTTGAACCACTTTGTCTGTAGCAAACCCTGGGTTCAATACATAATCTTACATCGGAATGTGGACAACACAGCAACCAAGCACTCATCCACCCACCTGCTTCTAGCACTGCCTCGTCATCGTTATCCTGCCCTGCCTGGACACCCCTAGCAGCAGCAGCAAGCGCCCTGGCACCATCATCATCATTGTCATCACTGGAACCTCCAGCAGCAGCAGCAGCACCCTCAGCATCGCCAGCTTCGCTGTCTGCCATGGCCCGCAGCAGGTCGAGGTGTGCAGCTGCAGCAGCAGGCCAGGGGCCTAGCACCTCCAGGCATGTGCGCGCACCGCGCACCTGCACAGGAACATCGTCATTGTCATCATACAGAGATAGGGTCCTCAGTCTGGCAACAGCGTGTCAAGTTCTGGCAACGTCAATGCGCTCAAGGCTGCAGCTAGCCAGGCTGTGAGAACGTCCGCTTCTCTGCCCACATGCATAGCTGCTGGGCCAGATCACAACCTGGGCCTTTTCTTAAAGGAATAATAGGTTTTGATAGGGCACCAACATGGCAGTAAGGCGTACCTGCTTATCCAATGCATTCAGTGAAGCCCTGTAGCTGCTGTCTTGCCTGCCAGCAAAGGAGGCCAGGTCTGCTGCTGCTGCTGCTGCTGTCGCATCATCAACGCCGCCGCCCTGCTGCAGCTGCAGCTGCCCTGCTTCTGCCAGCATGGCTTGTCGCCGCAGCTGCATCAGCAGCAGCTCACACCTGGCATGCGCACATCAAACGCAGCGAGTGTAGATACAGACATATTGGCGATGATTGCAGGCAGGAGCAGCAAGGGGATTGATCACAGGCGGCAATAGAGAATGGCGGGGAACAAACAGACAACTCTCCACGCATACAAACTTGACTTGATTGGTCATGCAAGGAAGCACTGCTGTCGCACAGCCTGCCATGCAGCGCAGCAGCATCGTCACAGCATCGTCACAGCACAGCAGCATCGTCACAGCATCGTCACAGCAGCATCGTCACAGCATCGTCACAGCATCGTCACAGCACGTACCTCTTGGCGGGTGCCAGCATCTGCTTTTGAGCCTGGTCGAGCCGCGCCAGAGCATCACGAATGGAATCATTGCCGGCGCATTCAGCTTGGCTGTTGTCGAAGGGCACTGACACATTGGTTGGAAACGGCACACATGCCAACATGTCCTCCCTGCGGCGAAGTCAAGCAGCAGAGTGCAAAACTCAGAAAAGTGTTTCACTGCGCAGATATTTGATCGGCGTATGCATACAGGCCTGACTGATTGCCTCCCTACGCTCTTACAGCATGTATAAGCAGCTCTCCTGCCGCACATCCAGCTTTAGCCCACACAACTTGTTATGAGTCTGACGGATCTGCCTGAAGAGCCACATGTCATGTCTCACATACAGAGGCTTTCTCGGGGTGGGCCTCCTTTGGGTGACAGCCTGTTCCCCGCTGAACTTCTAGCAGCCCTACTTTGTTTTTGGGTGTTCGTTGCGACGTAGTCGCCTGTGCACACCATGTAACCCCTCTTCTTCAGCCTACACAACCGCACCTCAGATCAGGGGCAACTGTCAGCAGCGGTGCTGCCAGCCGCTGCTGCAGGTCCCACCCAGCCGTTAGTGACGCAGCAGCCGCGCCTCCCCCCTTGCCTTTCTTGCGCGTCTTCCTGCTGCTGCCGTGCAGGCCTTTAGGCGATGCGGTGAGACCTAAGACCTGCGGCCGGTGCTGGGGTTCTGCGGTGTGGTAGAAATCCTCCATGATTTGGGCGTAGGGGTGGTCTTTGCTGCAGTGGTGGGCCTCGTCAAATACAAGAAGGCCGATGGCTTGCATCTGCAGCAAGAAACAATCCACACGGTTCGTTTGCAAGACAAGCGGGGAGTGTTTGTTTATGGTGCGCCCCGTTGTTTACAAGAAGGCTGTTGGCTTGCATCTGCAGCAAGCAGCAAACCACGCGGTTCGTTTGCAAGACCAGCAGGGAGTGTTTGTTTGTTGTGCGCCTCATTAAATACAAGAAGGCCGATGGCCTGCATCTGCGCACCAAGCGGCTCAAAGCTGCACACCATGCAGATTTGTGAGAGACAAGCAGAATTTGTTTGGTAGCAGTTGGTCCTTGCCGCAGTGGTTGGCCTTTTCAAACACCAGAAGCCCGATGGCTTGCATCTGCAACAAGCCGCAAAGCGAGCAGTCATAACAGAGGGATCAGATGACCATGGTATCTCTGAAAGTATTCCTTGCATCAGTGATGTGTTTTGCATCTGTGACTCGCAGTAAAGCACTCGAATCAGCAAGAAGAAGAAGAAGAGGGGTTGAATGGTGTGCACAGGCGACTATGTCGAAACAGCAAATCACGCGATTCAATGAAAGAAAAGCAGGGTGTAAGTGACAAAACTAGAAAGAATAGCAAAAGATAGTCAGTGATATCAAAGAGTGCAATTACATGCCTGCACACCTACCTGCACAGCACAGGGAAGATGTAGCAGACTAACAGAGGTTGTCTGCATGCCAAGCAGCTTACGTAACAGAAAAGAAGTAACAGCTTGACAAAGGCTGTCTGCATGCTAGGCAACAGACGCAACGATGCCGTCCCTGCAACCCCACCTGCACCGCGCCGCCCTGACCATGGCCGTGCTCCCTTATCTCAGCAGCAGCATATGCCATCCAGCATGCTTGCGCAAGCCCATCACTGCTCCAAATGAACAGCTCGAGGACCATGCCCAAATTGCATACATCAAAGTTTTATGAGTATATAAATCGGTTTCGATTCTCATGGCCAGGTTCTGACGTCTGCTAAGCTCGCAAAGGGGGTGGCCGAAATTTGGGTCTATACACCCCTGAAACAGGGGTCCGGGCCGTGACAATTTACGCCGCTTCAGCAGCGTAGCAACGTTCTAAATTACTAACTATTCATATTCAATGACGTTCGCGGCGTTTTCTGTGATCGAGAAGCCTCAGACTCGCCAAACTAAAGATTGGCCGAAATCAGGGCCGTATCGAGATACCTGTACTGCACAGGGCAGAAGTCACTTCCGAATATGTCAGATATACTACGGTAGCAGACTAACAGAGGTTGTCTACATACCAAGTAACAAAAGCAACAACGTCCTCCCTGCACCCCACCTGCACTGCACCGTGTGCCAGCACATGCAGCAGCACCTCTGGCGTCATCACCAGCACGTCAACATCTGCCAGCTCCTTGGCCCACCTGCAGTTGTATCAACCAGAATAACATTCAAATAACACATGTAACAATGAGTTCAATCTGCCTGACCCCAACCTTGCATCGCAGCATATTGCAACAGCCAGCTTTGCTCACAACGCCACTCGCAGTGCAGCTAGCAGCTTTCTGCACCACAAGCAGCATGAAATGCACACACGCTACATGCAGCTTTGCTGCCCAGGAGGCCCTGCCGACCCCATAACATGCCGTCTGTATTAGCAGGGTTACTGCCTGCTGCCCCTGTTATGGTGATCGCTGCTGCTGCTGCTGCTGCAGCTGAAGCTGCTGCTGCTGCACGCAGCGCGCCTGTCGGGGTGCCATGTGCTGATGGACTGTGCTGTTGTAACAACCAGAATAACATCAAAAAAACACGCAACAATGGATTCGATCTGCCTGAACCCAACCTTGCATCACAGCATTGCAACAGCCAGCTCTCCGTACACTACTGTAACTTCACTTCGGTGCGTGCTAGCAGCTTGTTTTGCATCACCATCAGCATGCATGCACACGCACACCGCATGCAGTTCTGCTGCCACGGACGCAGCAGCATGCCACTGCATGTACAGAGTTACTGCTTGCTGCCCTTGCTATGGTGATTACTGCTGTTGCTGCTGCTGCTACAGGCAGCACACCTGTCGGGGTGCCATGTGCTGATGGACTGTGCTGCTGCGTCGCCATGGAATGCTCGCGCATTCATGCCGTAGCACTCACGCAGCATCATGCATTGCTGCACAGCAGCGGCAACAGCAGCAGCAGCACAGCAGCGCCACAGACAATGAAGATTATGGCATGTTTCGAACGGGTGGCCACAGCATAACGATCCTGACAAAGATGTATGGCATGCATGACAGGCAGAGCTTATCATTCTGTGCTGCTGCTGTTGCTGCAGCTGCTGTTGTGATTGCTTTGTAAACAGCCACCATGCTGTGCTTAGCAACTGCCCACACCAGGACCGCCACTGGGGCAGTAGGCGCCAAAGACAGAGTCCTGTGAGGGGCTGTTTTGCTGGCTTTTGCTGCCAATAACGTCTGCTGCAGCAAACCTGGCCAGCTTATTCTGTTGCATGCCGTTACATCAGGGTGGCATATGCCAACTGCAGCTGTCAAAGCCTAGAACCACTACTTCTGCTGCTGCTGCTAATCACGTGTGCCATCAGTGGGTTGCTCAGTGCCAGAACTCAAATGCTATGACTTCACCCTGAGGGTTTTTAACTGGCGCTGACTGCCTATCACATCACTGCGGCTTGTTGCGGCCCCAGCTGCCGCAGCTGAAGCTACTGCTACTGCAAGTGCTGCTGCTGCTGTTGATATCAACATGCAAAAGAGCCGCACCTCTGCTGTGCACTGCACTGCACACTGCACACAACAACATAGCCCTGTAGTTATGCCTGCGCCTGTGCCACCAGTGGGTTGGTTGGCGCCAGGAACAGCAGCGCATTGCTGCACACTGCACACCAAAACATCCGCCATTATCTGTTCCTAGATCATATTTTGCACCGGCTTGAACCTCTGCCACCAGTGGGTTGGTGGGAGCCAGGAACAGCAGCACACTGCTGCACAAAGTACACCACAACATTCGTCATTTGTTTTTAGATTACAAGTTGACTCTGCCCCTACCTGTGCCACCAGAGTGTTGGTTGGCGCCAAGAACAGCAGCGCACTGCTGCACACCGCACACCACAGCATCCACCACTTGTTTCTATATCATAAAGCTGAATCTGCCCGCACCTGTGCTACCAGTGGGTTAGTTAGCACCAAGAAAAGCAGTGCATTGCTGCACACTGCACACCACAACAGCCGCAACTTGTTTGTTTCTATATCATGTTTAGAACCTGGCCCCACCTGTGCCACCAGTGGGTTGGTTGGCGCCAAGAACAGCAGGGCATTGCTGCACAAAGCACACAACAACATCCGCCACAATTTGTTCCTAGATCATGTCTTGCACCTGCCCCCACCTGTGCCACCAGAGTATTGATGAAATCCAGTTACAGCAGTGCATTGCTGCACACTGCACACCACAACATCCGCAACCTTTTTGTTTCTAGATCATGTTTTGCACCTGTCCCCACCTGTGCCACCAGTTGGTTGGTTCAACCAACCAACATTGTTACGCCAGGGACAGCAGCGCATTGCTGCACACCACACACCACAAGAGCCGCAACTTGTTATGTGTTGACCCTGCCCCCACCTGTGCCACCAGTGGGTTGGTTGGCGCCAAGAACAGCAGTGCCTTGAAGGGCGCGCCAGCCGCCTTTGCTGCCTGCAGCTGCGGCAGGTAGTGCAGCTGCATGATGCCCGCAGCAATGTGCGTCTTGCCAGAGCCTGTGAATCAAGCGGAACAGCGGTTGAACACAACAGCAGCGGGTGATTTGCAATGTGTGTGTGTCTTGCCAGAGCTTTCGGTTGCACAGCAGCACATACAACACATCAGCAGCACCAAGCCGCAGCACATCTGCTCGCTGGGTGTATGCAGACGCGTGTCTCGCCAGACCTCTGCGGTGCGAGGTGCTCATGGGCAGCAGGTGACAGGACAGTGATTGCTGTGGCACATATGAGCTGTACAGCCTGGTATAGTGTCTGTAACTGCTGCATGAGTATGCTTGCATCACGGGACTGTGTTGTGGTTAGTTGCTGCAACTGCAACACAAGTGTAACCCCTCATCTTCTGCTGCTGCAACCGCCAGCGGCTACTGCTGACCTGTGGGCAGTGTAATGAGCGCCTGCACACCAGCAGCAACAAAAGCAGTACAGTATCAACAGTAGCAGCAGGTACAAGCAATAGATGAATAGAGCAACAGGTACATATGACAGCAGCAGCAGCAGCAGCAACTGCAAGGTGCCAATTGTATAGTGTGAGACAGAAGCAGCAGCAGCACAGCAACCACCACTGGACAGATGCAAACCCAGCAAAAGCTCACATTGTTGCGCTTGACGAGTTTGATCAGCTCCTGTTGGTACGCTCGATCCCTCATAGCTACCCTGGGAGCCATAGCTACCCTGGAACCTACTGCAGCAGCAGCTGCTCCAACTCTGCCAACAGCCCTACTGCTGGTGTTCTGAACACCTCGCTTGAATCCTCGCTGCCCACGGAGAGCTGGCTGTTTTGAATTAATGAACGTACGTGGCAAAGACGCCCAAGGGCAACGAGCTGCGCTTAGGAACGACATGGCAGGAATGCTGTACGTGCCCAATCATCCTGTATCTCGTCAGCGAAATCAATGCAGCAATCAATCCGTTGGTTTCTGCACGGAAAATGATGAAACGGCTGTCGGCGGACAGCACGCATGCTGGGATCATGGACCGGCACAGATACGGACCCTGGGGCCTGCTGCCTTCAAGAAACCTAGCGATAACCCGTTCACGCCCTGACAGGTCTTTTCCTGGCACTCTAGTGTCCTTCTATTGCTGGTGCATTTGTGCATCTGTGAAGGTCAACATGGGGACTCGCAATGTTCAGCGGAGGCGGTGGGCAAGGTGTCACTGCACTGCATGATATGTTGATGATGCAGGACAGGATGCAGGCAACCGCAACAGAGAACGTTGTACCTGCTTTAACTGCTCCTGCGCTGCTTCTCAGGACCAATAACCTCGTTACAGAAAGCATGGCGAGCCAAAACTTTTAACATCATAGGGAGAAAGAACCACCACTGGTGAAACTGCGGCCCAGCAAGAACCCTACTAGGGTTCTAGGGCCTAGCAATAATCCTTTGACGCCCTGACAGGTCTTTTCCTGGCACTCTAGTGTCGTTATATTGCTGGTGAATTTATGCATCGGTTAAGGTGAATATGGGGACTGGCAACGTTCAGGGGAGGCGATGGGCAAGGTGTCACTGCACTGCATGATATGTTGATGATGCAGGACAGGATGCAGGCAACCGCAACAGAGAACGTTGTACCTGCTTTAACTGCTCCTGCGCTGCTTCTCAGGACCAATAACCTCGTTACAGAAAGCATGGCGAGCCAAAACTTTTAACATCATAGGGAGAAAGAACCACCACTGGTGAAACTGCGGCCCAGCAAGAACCCTACTAGGGTTCTAGGGCCTAGCAATAATCCTTTGACGCCCTGACAGGTCTTTTCCTGGCACTCTAGTGTCGTTATATTGCTGGTGAATTTATGCATCGGTTAAGGTGAATATGGGGACTGGCAACGTTCAGGGGAGGCGATGGGCAAGGTGTCACTGCACTGCATGATATGTTGATGATGCAGGACAGGATGCAGGCAACCGCAACAGAGAACGTTGTACCTGCTTTAACTGCTCCTGCGCTGCTTCTCAGGACCAATAACCTCGTTACAGAAAGCATGGCGAGCCAAAACTTTTAACATCATAGGGAGAAAGAACCACCACTGCGCAGTGGCATGCCAGTGGTGAAACTGCGGCCCAGCAGCACTACTTGTCAGTGCTGGTTGCAACACCACGTCGATGGCATTGCGATTTCTTTCTCCTTTTTCTTTTATGTGTCTTGCTCTGCACTGAGGTTGCATCTTTTGCTGAGTGTTGTCAGTTCCCTGTTGTTGTGTGTGGTGTCACACGGTCATGACACAGTCTGATCAGAATAGCCCAGCCGCTGGGCTGAGGTCACAATGATTGAAGATCAATTGAAGATCTGTTACAGCCTGGTTTTCAATGCTTTCATGTTGCCTGTCATGCCTGAACACATCACATGGCAGCTGCTGCCGTGACGCCTTTCAGCCAGCACAGCACAGCACAGCTGACACCTGTTGTGAATTGCCAGCTACTCCGCCCACCCACTGACAGAAGCTATTTCGCCTACACTGTGCACACGTGACGAGCGTCTCAGACGCGTTTAAACTAAACTCCGTCTCTTGGAAACTCGTGGTTTTGGGGTGTCAACACACCACACGTGGTTCGTTTCTCAATAATGAATCATCATGCATCCGTCCACGGCCGTCCTGTTAGCGCTTCACTTGATCTGATGAGGCTTTCAACACCCAAGATGCAGGCATCCTTGAAAGTCTATTTTACTGACGATGCTAGTGGCTCGACTGCTCAACTTTTACCGCTGCCAGTCAGGCTCATGCGCGATCACGTCTTTTCAAACTGAATGTACAGCACGATGCACAGCTCCGCCAGAAATGCAGTGCGGTACAATGCCCCATGCAAGGCTTGCAAAGGAAGATGCATGCCATCCTGCCACATTCATGGCATCTCACCACACAGGCTCCACGAAGGCATAATATGGGTCCATCCTGTATGCCAATCATTGGCAAGTTGTCCAACAGTGTCGGACATTGTATGCACGAGACTTGAGCAAACAGTGGCACTGTGCCTCTGCATGCGAGATGCTAGATCACAGAACGCTAAGCTTCAACACGCACTGTGAACACGAAGAAGAAGAAGAATTTGTTACAAGCCACCATACCCCGGTGGAGGGCCGCGAGAACACGGAGCCAGTCTGGTCACCCTCCGCGACGCGCTTTTCAGCGCCTACGTCGCACTACTACCACCGCCGCCGCCAAGTATCTTCAGGCCTCGGCATTTTTCGACTCAGCGCCGCCAGAAAGTTCGACCCGACCAGGAATCGAACCCCCGCCTCATGGATGGCAAACGAACGCCATACCACTACGCTAACCCACGTGTTTAACGTCCCGCCGGACAAAAAACTGTGAACACGACTTCAACGAGTCATGCAATCGCTGCTATCACATATCTGTTATGATCACTGTCACGACATCATGTGCCAAGGCTTGTCAGCAGACCCTGTAACAGACCTCTCTCTCTTCTCTCTCTCTCAGCAGCTACGGCTTTGCCTGCAAGGCCATATGTCAAGTTACACACACAGAGAGACTTTCTGGGGTGAGTCTCCTTGAGTGACAGCCTGTTTTGCTGAGTCATCTGCGACGTTCCAGATTTTCGGGTGTTCGTTGCAACGTAGTTGCCTGTGCACACCGTGTAACCCCTCTTCTTCTTCAGCAGCTACCGCTGCCGCTTGAACACACCCTGTAACCCCTCTTCTTCTTCAGCAGCTACCAGCTACCAGCTACCAGCTACTAGCATCAACACTGCGTGTGCTGTGACTGACGGCTTTGCCTGCAAGGCCATATGTCAAGTTACACACACAGAGAGACTTTCTGGGGTGAGTCTCCTTGAGTGACAGCCTGTTTTGCTGAGTCATCTGCGACGTTCCAGATTTTCGGGTGTTCGTTGCAACGTAGTTGCCTGTGCACACCGTGTAACCCCTCTTCTTCTCAGCAGCTACCGCCGCCTGCCAGGCTGTGTTGCTGCTGGTGGGTGATGTTCTGTGGATTCAGCCCGCCCGCTACACTGCATAAAGTGCAGCTTGCTGTCACTGACACTGTTTACACTAGTCCTTTGTTGCCTTTGTTTAGCATCAACACTGCGTGTGCTGTTACTGACGGCTTTGCCTGCAAGGCCATATGTCAAGTTACACACACAGAGAGACTTTCTGGGGTGAGTCTCCTTGAGTGACAGCCTGTTTTTGCTGAGTCATCTGCGACGTTCCAGATTTTCGGGTGTTCGTTGCAACGTAGTTGCCTGTGCACACCGTGTAACCCCTCTTCTTCTTCTCAGCAGCTACCTGGCAGTGACTGCTTCCGTTTGAAATGGTTGGGTAGTTTAGTGGTAGAATACCGGCATTGTATGCTGGAGACCCGGGTTCGAATCCCAGTCCAACCGCCCGTGGCTGGGCATAAAAAGCAACTGGAATTGACGGACTTGTGCGGGTGGTTTCGATCGCCCAACCAACGAAGGAAAGACTGGGTACAATTACTACCAAAAACCCTCATGAGCGGAGTATCGGCTCACTGGGCTAGTGCCTGAGGCAGGTTTCAGTCCTGAAGGTGTATTGTATTGTATTGTATTGAAATGACAGCATACATTGAAAGACCTACATCACGCATGTGCAACTTACACATGCTGATACCATGCGTTTTAAAAGGGCTAGGCCCTTTTTGTGTTCTGGTGCGCCAACGCGTGGTATTGAGTTGCTGATGCGTGTTCGAATGGGCTGTCTTTGCGTGCATGAGCGTACCAGTCGTTATGGTGGCAGCAGAGCTGATTCTAACACAGCATGTCCTGCTTGTGGTCAGGGTGTTGAGTCTTTGTCACATCTGATGTTTGATTGTCCTGATACTTCTGCTCAGAGGGATACTATGCTTGATGAAATTCGGTCTGTTTTGCGTGATGTTGCTGGCGGCGCTGAAAAATTGCGCAATGTGTTGTCGTTGACTGATGCATCCACCAAGTTGTTGCGTTTTGTTTCTGATGATATTTGGGGTAGTAGGGGGGTGTGCCGAGTGATATCTAGGAGCATTGCTGAGTATCTTGTCAAGCTTGGGATGTGCGTAATATTTGCAAACACAATGGAGCAGTGCTCCCTCTTTCTTCCGCTCCTGAGGGGCGCGGGGCCGATGGCGTTGATGCTATGGCTTAATGGGTAACATGATGATGATGATTGAAAGACCTACCAGCATCCAACTGGGAATGAAGTTTCAGTGATCGGCTGCCCAGCACCTTACTAGCAAACCTGCAGGCCTGCTCACTAGTCAGTCAGCGACGTTTGTCCAATGATCTGTGCACTTCATCCGGTAGTGAGTATGTCACATTACATCCACAAAACATGGCCGCTATCAGCACTGAGTGTGCCACCAACTTGATGACAGCTGCTGACAGACTTAGACAGATGGTTGCAGATTCATTGTGCAATGGCCAAATATCTTTGTCAATACTTTTTGGGTGTGACAGCAGCACATGCATCCAAAGCAGGGCCCGCAGTGCTGCCAAGGTCAATACGAACTGAATCAAGCACACACGCTGTACCAGCACACACGCTGTACCAGGCAGCAGGGTGAGCTTCAAGGCGCTGAGCGCCATCACCATCACCAACACATGCCCTGTTGCTCTTGGAAGCTTTAATATATCGTGCCTCGGCTGCCTATGTCGCCTGAGTGACTGCTGAGCCTGCGGACCCCATAACGTGATGCGCAACACGTAAACTCCAGCAGTGTCAGAAGGCACGTAAGCATACACGCGGAACGCGATCTGAGTCGTCATGCTGGTAGCAAGCAAAACAACGAGACTCTGCGAGTTGGGGAAGAGGCTTGTGAGCACAGCGCTGCCAAAGGCGCTCTGCAGGGAATCACAAACAGAGCAGCACATGACATCGCGCAGTGAGCACAATATACGGTTACGGTTCAGCCATCAACATATTATGGCCCAAGTTCATGCCAGCTCAAGGGGCCTGCTTCACGTTGCGGACTTGGATGTGCAGTGGTGGTCGTTTTATATGTGCAGCATTTGATAATCAAACCAGCATTTGCACAGCATAGTACCCTAGCCCATGTACCCTGGTGTCCTGGGAAAGTATGTGGAATGTTGGTACAGCCTG
>CADDIJ020000453.1:0-38952 GCA_902809745.2 Tetradesmus lagerheimii | reverse complement strand
GCTGGAGAGTTCCAAGAGGCACTCGGAGCAGGACATCAGCGAGGTTGTACGGCAGGTGCTGCAGGGACTTGGTGACATGCACCAAGGCAAGGGCAAGACCGGCTTTGGCAGGGTGCACAGGTGTGTGTGCTGCTTGCAGAGGGAGGGGGACTGTGGCTGTGCTTGCTTGCATGTTCAAGCTCAATGCTCCTTACGCACAGGTGTACACGCAGCATGCATCAGATAGGGCGCAAGGTAATGGTCAAGCAGTGCGTCACCAAAGTATGTAGGTGCTGTCAGCCAGCTGCTGGCCGTTGCCGTTTTGTTGGTGTGTCTAATGTTCAGTCTGTTACAGTGTTGCTCATTTCACGATTCAGTGAGGGAACCCTGCCTGACTATTACAGCGTCACAGGAAGCTGCCAGTGTCATCAATCATGCAGATCTGCTGTTGAAGCTATGGCTGCTGAAGCGCACAGTCGTGGCAAAACACTGCGCAACATGTGCATGGTACGTTCCAGCTGATCTTTGTGCCGCCGCTGCATTGCTACTTTCCTGCAGGGACGTGAAGATATCCAACGTGCTGCTGGATGAGGACGGCTCTATCGCCATCACAGACTTTGGCAGCTCCTTCTCTTATCATGTCGACACAGGCCTGCCGTATAAAACAGGCGCAGAACCCAGCAGCAGCAGCAGCAGCGCAGCAGGCGCGGCTGGCAGCAGCGCGCTCAGCAGCACGCAGCGCAGGCTCTTCAACGGCCCTGCAATGAATGGTTTTGCTGGCACAGAACTATATATGGCACCCACGATCGGCAACCTAGTGGCCAGCAACATGCACGACTTCACGTGGACTGCTACGCGTGTGTGGTGCTGGCAATGAGCCTGCTGTGCGGGGGCTGGGCAGCGCTGCGTGCTGTTGCAGAGCCATGGCCAGCCGGCGTCAGCAGACAGAAGCGCAGTGTGCGCAACTGGCTGAGGAGATCGCTGACGGCGTGGAGCAGATGGCTGTAAGTGCTGAGCTGCGCGACTTTGTGGACCATGGCACCTCGTCTGCGTGCACAGTGGAGCACTTGCTGGCACGGCCCTGGCTGTCTGGCGCCAAGCTGCCTGGCTCAGGCAGCTAGTAGCAGCCACGGTGATTTTGCTAGCTGGCTGGTTGGCAGTATGAGATTATGTGGGCGTGGAGCCTGGTGCTGCTGCGCATGGCTGCACGCAGCTGCAGATGGGCTGGCACAGGCTGGTGATTGGGAGGTGATCATGTGCAGCGTAATATGTAGGATGCCTGTCCACACCACAGGTTCATTTGGATGGGTGAGGCACCTGCACAGGACGGTGCTGTTGGCAGGTGAATCATTGACGGTGTGCACTGTTGATGGTGGCGCTCAACTGTACTTGTACCTTCCTTGGCGCGCACCTGTTGCATTGGAAATGTCGATCACGGTGGCTTCACAGCCAAGGGTCTGGTGATCATCATCATCATCATCATCATCATCATCATCATCATCATCATCATCATCATCATCATCATCAAATTACCAGATCAAGGGTCTGGCGATTGTGGTTCGGGCCATGTTGGGTTCTCTGGCTTGTATCTCTAGCTGTTGTGCAACCATTCAAGACATATTGGTGTCAGAATCACGGCATTGCAGAATGTCATGCCTTTGGGACTGGCCCTGCCATGGTTGCCCACTGGATAGGTTTACTGTGACACTGTCACAGGTTGGCAACCTCTGCACCTGGAAAGAAAGTCCAACATGCTTACCCGCGACTTCACTACTACCATCATGGTCAGGCTGACCATCCAGCTGGCGGGTACCCGTCAGACCAGTCTGCTGGTGCCCAGCCGCTGGGCCAGCAGCATGCAGGCGGCCACGGCCGTGGCATCTCAGTCACCATAGTGGGTGCCAGTACTCTCATACGTACGTACTCTGTTTCCCAATCACACAGCACTGTACATACATGCGTGGCATTCGATCAGTAAAGAGTTTACATGAACAGCAGGCCAGGCAAACCATGGCCTTGAACATGAAGGACCAGCAACATCAGGTGTGACTTTCCAGAAACGGCATTCCGTGCAGCTTTGCACTCTGCCAGTGAAAGCCCGGCTGTGCCAGCACACGTTGTTGAATGCAACACCCGCAGCATGCCGTTGGTGTCGCGGGAACAAAGCCGCTGGCGTGCTCATCATCATTTTTTATGTTGGTTACAAGGGGGGCAAAATCTACTGGCTGGCCATACACAGCAATCGTCATCATCATCATTATCTGGCGTGCTGTTTGTTGCTGTGTTGTGGCTTGCCCCAGACACACATGCCGCCAGTCTAAAGCAAAACAACATGCAAGAAAGGGCCCTGCTCAGCAGGTGGGTTACCGCATCTTGAGGAACCGAGGAAAACACCGCATCACAGTCTAGCTGACGCAACAAACCATCAGCATGCTCACAAACAGCAAACTCCAGCAGCAGGATACCGCCGTGCATGCCAACATCGATATATGCAGACAGAACTCAGCAGTTGTGGACATGTACACCCGCTGGTCTTGAGTCAGAACCACACAGTGCCAGCAGTGCACTGGCGCATGTGCGGCGCCGTTGCTTGTCCACCGCTGTGCTAACAGGAACAAGAGGCATCTCTTGCAACACCTCTGACACCACAACGACACCACAGCTCAACCCAGCACCAAACCCTCGGCAAACTACAAGTAGGTGAACTTTGCTGAGCCCCAAACAAAAACAGCTAGCTTGCCGCACCAAAACGCTGAACATGATGACAACAGGGCAACAGACTTGACAGCGGTGCGCTGCACCAAGACTTGAACAGATGCAGCAGGCATGCTGAGCATAGACTGCGTGCGCTAAGTCATAGTGCTGCTCTGCTGGTGCCATGGTGGCAGACACGGCGCCACCACCAGCTGAAACACGAGCAGCCAGGAGTTGCAAGGACGCTGCAGCACTAGGGTTTCTCACTGCAACTGCTGCTCTGCTGAGGCCATGGTGACAAAGAGTGTTGCTCCCACAACGCTGCCACCAGCTCGAACACGAGCGACCAGGAGTAGCTAGCACGCTGGCACACTGCCAGCGTTGCTCACTCAAACTGCTGCTCTGCTGAGGCCATGGTGATGAATGCGGTCGCGCCCATGAAGTAGAAAGCCGCCACCAGCTCAAACACGAGCGACCAGGAATGGCTGGCATCCAGTATGAGGCCTGTGGCGTACACGCTGAACGTGCCCATGAGGCTAGACAGCGCATTGGTGATGCCTGCAGGGGCGACAGCAGGGCGATAGCGTGTGGGGACAGCGGGCGCTCTGATCGGCATAACAACCAAAGAGTCAGGAAGATCAGCCGTGGCGCAGTAACAGCAAAGTCATGCACCTGGTGTGATAATATGCACCTGCATCATTGGTGGATACATGCTATTGCAGGTGAAGCAACATTGCAGGTATAATGAGCATGCTGTAAGGCTGCCGCAGCATGTTTTGTGTGTGATTACACACTGTGCGTAATGACACAGATGCAACCTAAAAGCGTCCAGCAAGGGTGTTCACAAGCACTCACCAAACAGCACGGCTGCATATCTGCTGCTGATGTCTTGGTGATTGGCAGCAAAGCCTGCAGGAAGGCAGGCAGCAGCAGCAGCAACAGACATGACACAGTCACTAGCAGCATGAGGGACAAGAAGACCAATGCATGTGATGTGGAAAGCATAGCAGCACCAGGGCATGGTGTGTGGTGCCGCTGTGCCCCTTGCTTGAACCAGCACGCGGCGGCATGACAGGGGTGCAGCACAGCACAGCTGGCATGCTCTATACAGTCTGCAAACACGTCATCCACACACCAGGTGCAACATTGTGCTGTGATCAAGCCAGCAATGTGTGCAGGAAAGCCAGCACCGCAGCACGTACCTGCCGACTGGAAGCCGCCAAGTGCCAGCGTTGCCGTCAGGGCACCAACAGCCTCCCCCATCTCAAGCTCCCCGGGATTGTTGTGCGCTGTGGCCAGATACAGCAGCGCTAGCGCAGGGCCCACGCTGCCTATGGTCTGCAGCAGCTTGCGTGTGTTGGTCATGCTGAGCCTACCGCTGTTGGCAAGGCCGTCAGCGATCCAGCCGCTGCTGTTGCTGACGAGTATGGTCACGAACCAGGGCAGCACGCTCAGCAGCGCAGACTGCTGCACGTCAACACCAAACTCCTGCGGATGGCAATGGGGGATAAAAAAGGGGAAAAGGACAACCAGTGAAGTGTTGTAGTATGCTGAGCTGCTAGGGGTGGTGCATGCTGGTGTCCGACAGGGCATGCACCATGCCGCCCTTGCAGGGACAGGGTATGGCGTGCGCAACCAGTCAATCTTGGAAGTTGAACTCCCCTTGTGATATGTTCACATCAGTGATATGTGCAAGTTCCATGTTGCACCTCGATGTTGGGAACCTACGGCAACCCCACAGCCTGCATTGCCATCACACCTGGTTATAGTAGGTCGGCAGCCACGACAAGCACACGTAGTGCCCCACGCCTGCGCAGCAGCAAACACATGCAGCTGTTATCAGCACACTGCCACCCCCTGCTGATGCCCTGCTCCACACCCAGCATCGCCGTATACAGCAAACAAACAAGTATGGCCAGAGCTCTTGCTGCTTGCGTGCCTGCCGTCAAACATGAAGTGTACAAGTACTACCAACAGCAGTCGATTCTCTGTCAGCTGGTGGAGGTGGCTACTGTCCTCCAGCGCAACCCTGGCAGCTGCTCACCGAATGACGAGTGCGTCAGCAGCAGTGCAATGAACGCCTTGTTCGTAAAGAAGCTCTTCCAAGGGATGTCACGAATCCGCGGCAGAGCACTCAGGCTCTTCAACGCCGGCACTGCCGCCGCCTGCTGCTGCTGCTGCTGTATGCTACCTGGAGCCAGTGAGGAAGCTACTGATGGTAGCTGCTGCTGCTGCGGTAACTGCTGCTGTTGCTGCCCCTGGAATGCTGCTGCTGCTGCCGCCGCTGCTGTTGTGGTCGGCGCAGGTGGCGTCTCGCTGACTAGCCGCTGCCAGGCTACGATCCACAGCAGGCCGAGTGAGCCGTACACCTCAAACACTGCAGGCCACCCCCAGTTCTGCAACGCGAGCAACGGCAGCAAGGTCATGCAGCAGGTGCACATGAATGAGCCAGCAAGGTAAGACTGGAAATGACACGCCTTTGCCTGCCACAGCAGTGTGTGACCACAGCAAGCTGTTTCGGACGCCAACTGCCCCAGTACCACTCAAACCCTCTGCATTGCATACCTGACAAGCAGCCCACTCGATTGCCAGTGCGGCTTCTTAAGCGAGTGATAACATGTGCGGTGCTACAACACCCCTGCCCACTTGTAACTGTACATGACTACCAGCCCACCTGAATGATAAGAGGTGCAGTGACCAGCGCCACAATCGTCCCCAGCTGCCCTCCCGAGTAGATCAGCGCCAGCGCCCTCGACCGCACATCAGCAGGGCACCAGAACTTCACAATGTTCTGCACACACGGAAAAGTGACGCCCTCGCCGGCCCCCATCAGGGCGCGGTTGCCTAGCAGGACTGTCAGTGTAGTGCCTGCTGCGATGGGTGTTGTGATCGTGAAGATGCTCCAGATGACAACGCCAGCGCCCAGCACTGACTTGGCACTCCAGCTGGATGCTAGGTAGCCGCCAACTAGGTTGGTGAGCGTGTAGCCAATGTAAAACGCACTGCAGGGGTGGAGTGTTGAGTAGAGGCAGGCAGGTGAGCAGATGCAGTGCAGTGCAGCGCTCCCATGAGCAGATGAGCGAGGCACTCTGCTGCCACGCTGCTTACAAAAGGCATATGCTTGAATGCAAGGGGTGTGCGCCAGCATGCTGTGACTTCTTGTGCACTTGCCAGCCTTGCTAGCAGCATATCCCCTCTCCTGCTGCTGTTGGTGTCATCGCGCTTCTTGAGAAGGTCTGCATGTGTCACTTGTGTTGTCACTGCGTTGCTGCTGCTGTGGGGCTGCGCTGCTGCCATGCCAGAGCTTTCACTGATGTTGACACAGCTGCTGCTTCTGCTCGCACCTGTTGATTGCCCCCTTGGTGGTGTCTGACCAGCCATACTGCTCAGACATCGGCAGGATGGCAACGCTGATAGCAGCCCTGTGAACAGCACCGCAAGCAAACAGCGACACAAGATACAAGGACAGCAAAGCGTCAAGGACAGCAATGCAACAAGCATCTAGCAAGCAGACAATGTCCTAAAGTGCTGCGATCAGATGGCAACAATATGTCAGGGTGATGTGCTGCTGTTGGTGTTGACTTCAAGACATTGTCGATGCATGGAATCGCTACACTGCAGGCATCCAATGTTGCTGCTGCCAGCCACACAACGCACTCACACATCCTACAACGACACCGCAAGCAGCCGTGCGCACTGCTTACCTGTCGACTGAGCAGATGAGGGCCGCTACTGCACTCAAGCCAACTGCTGCATACCACTCCGGGTAGGATTCTGAGCTCTGCACTACACTGGTGCTGCTGCGACTCTGACTGCTGCTACTGCTACTGCTACTGCTACCACTGCTTAAGCTCTGATCAGGCTGCGCAGATGCTGCTGGCGACGACACTTGGGGCATGCCCTTTCCATTTGTCCCTGAGCCGTTCGTGATGTAGGTGGCAGCACCATTGCTGCTAGTGCTACTGCTGTCAGTTGAACTGTGCCTGGCAGGGACAGCAACTGGCACACTGGCACTTGATTCCTCTCCTGCAGGCACGTCAAGCTTGCTGGCTGACGTGAAAATAGCCCGGCTGGAGCTCCAGCTTCTGTGTCGCAAGCATGGCCTGGGCATGCGAGCTACAAAGCTGTTGACGCTCATCAGGCCTGGTGCAGCAGATGGCTGCCTGAGCAACCCGCCACAACCGGCAGCATGCGCCATGCCGGAGGAGGTGCGGGCTTAAACTCTCTACGTGCTAAAGTACGAAGCTAATAGCTGTATCTTCGACGCAGGCCCTCCCATGCAGGCTGTGCAGCAATCACAACGAATCACACTGTGTCTTGACAGCGTTTGCTGGCAGACGTGCGTATCTAAAGAACGATTAGTTTGATCCGTGTCACGTATGTTGAAAAAGACTCAGCAGCGCATATACGGGCAGAACGGTATCAGTCTGTACGCCCACACTGCAGCACAGCAACAGCAAAGATCGAATCAGTCATAACGATGTATGAATCTCGCAATGTGCTACAGTGCAAGCCAGACTCCTTACTGTCAAGGGCTTAGCGCAGGACCACACAGCTCTGAACCTGTCCACTCGTGACGTGCACTGTTTACTTTGTTGACGGAAATCTAATCACTTACTTTGACGTGCACGGACAGATTGCTGACCGAACAGTCATTCAGCACTGCTTGTCTTGTCGATCCTGTGGAGCATAGAGGTGTCGTTTCTCAGACACGTCGGCCCGACATGGCGCTGCAGTCTCGTGTGACCTCCTGCTATACTCCAGCACGTAGTCAGGCCAAGTGCGCCTTCAAGCCCGCTACGGGCAGGAAGGCAGCAGTGGTGTGCCAGGCAAAGGCTGGTGACCAGCAGGTACAGGTGGCACCCCACCTGCAGCTGCTGCATTGACACGGGAAGCAATATCCAGCCACATCAACTGGTGTTGTGTACTTCGTAGGAGCCCAGCTTTTTGCAGAGATGTGCCATCACAATGTTGGCTGCGGCCACCACTGCGCTGCCACTGACCATCGCACCAGTGCTGGTGAGCAGCAGAGGACCTTCAGTGATACTGCAGCAGGACTGACAGCAGCAGAACCAACAGCAAAGGGAGTGGGAGTGAGCTTACATGTGATACGAGGAGTGGATGTTCTGTCCTGCAAGGGGTTCGTCACAGTCCTGCTACCACACTCACCACTTGCGCGGCCAGCTCATATCAGCAGCGCCACGCACATCACAGCAGTCATTTTCTGCTCAACAATTCTTGAGACTTAAAACCTGAGATTCATGATTGTTTGCCATGACTCCTGTGCTGCAGCCCACACCCCCAGCACATGCTCTGCTCACAGCCGGTGACCCCATCAAGAACGCGTCAGCCATCCTGCGCTATGCACTGCCCATCAACAACAAGCCAATCAAGCAGGTCCAGGTGAGGCACGAGAAGAATCTGAATTACAGCTTTGCTAGTCGTAGTTGGCCGTTATAGCTTCTTTGCTGGCAGCTGGAACTAGTCAGGCGCAAATGCTTGTGTGCGGTTGGAGGCCGGCTGTGGTTGTTGGGGTAGAGGTAGTAGCACACGTAGCAGCTGTCGCTACGTTCGTCACATCGTGTTGAGCGTGTTACAATTCAATCACAAATAACAGCCACGGGCGTGACGCTGTCGACCACGCAGCGGTCCATCAACACTGCTGCTGGTGCTGCGCTGGCCTCTGAGCTGAGCTTTGCACCCTATACCTGATGTCCAAGCATGTATGCTGCTGTTCTGTGTTGCTGCTGCACTGCAGCGTGAGCTGGAGCTGATTGCAGAGGCTCTACGCATCCCAGGCAGCAAGTCGCTAGGCCCAGTGTCCAAGGTACGCCAGCAACCGGCCAGCGAAATAAACCAGCCGGAGCAACAGCAGCAGCTGCAATTGCAGTGCACCAGCAGTCGGCACCCCTGCTGCATGTGTGCCAGCCGTGTTGATGTTGCCAGCTGGTGCAGCTTGATATGTTTGCACGGCTGTGTGCTTGTATTGCTGCAGCAACCTACTGCTATCCTTCAAAGCCAGGCAGATTTCCACAGCTGCACACATACAACTTGTGTATGCATGCGCACGCTGCACACTTCGGTCTGCATGCATGTGCCATATACAGTATGCCATATATGCGGATTGTGTGCCTTACCCGAACCCCGTGGGCTGCAATGTATCCTGCAGGCTGTGCGCACTGCCACGGGCATTGTGACCAACCAAAGGAATGCAATCCTGGCAGACGTCGCACCGGCAAAGAAGGTGCGCCAGGCGCATACGTAGTGCGACGCAAATGCATGGGTTAGCAGCGCACATCAACAGCAGCAGGAGCAGCGGCAGCAGCAGCAACAAGAGCATTGATCAAGGGCTTCTACAACCAAGCTTCTTCTGTAGCAGAGGACGATGGTGCTGCGCTGCTGGACAAGCTGTGCGGTGCAGGTTTAACAGAGCCATGCTACCAGCTGAAGCCTATAAAACATTGTTATGTTATGTAACATGTTATGTGTCACCACGCAGGACGAGGGTGCTGCGCTGCTGGACAAGCTGTGCGGTGCAGGTCCAACTGAGCGATGCTACCAGCTGAACCCTATAAATACATAGTTATGTTATCTAACATGGGTTTCCCACCGCGCAGGACGAGGGTGCCGCGCTGCTGGACAAGCTGTCTGCGCAGCTGGGTGGGGCGACGCCACCATCCAAAACCTATCAACAACATGTTACGTAAAACGTCATCTTCCACCGCGCAGGACGAGGGTGCTGCACTGCTGGACAAGCTGTCTGTGCAGCTGGGTGGGGCGACGCCACCACTTCCGTTGCCGAAGCCCACCAACACGTTGTTTTGTTAACATGTTATTTCCACCATGCAGGACGAGGGTGCCGCGCTGCTGGACAAGCTGTCTGCTCAGCTGGGTGGGGTGTCATTACCAGCCCAGGCCTATCAACACGTTCTGTTTCGTAACACGTTATCTTTCACACGCAGGACGAGGGTGCCGCGCTGCTAAACAACCTTTCTGCGCAGCTGGGTGGGGCGACGCCACCATGAAAAACCTATCAACGCGCTGATATGTGATGTAACGTGTTATTTGCACCATGCAGGACGAGGGTGCCGCGCTGCTGGACAAGCTGTCTGCTCAGCTGGGTGAGTTCCAGGGCATCATCGATGCCAAGGACAAGCAGGCCGTGCCGCTGAAGCAGCGCGAGTGCCTGGAGACTGTGGGCGCGATTGAGGAGGCCATGGTGAAGGGCTTCCCCTTCGAGGTGCCCAAGGAGTACGCCAACAGGCCGCTGCTCAAGGTGGGTTGGAGGTTCTGTGCTATGGCGGCTGTTTGCGTGCTGCCATGGCCACAGAAAGGCAGATTGGCAGGCTGTGCCAGACAAGGCAGCTTGCTGGTAATCTGTTTCTGCGACAAGGAGAGTGCATGTTTCTCGACGTCATGCAGTACCGTCACTGACGCCGTCATGCATCGGCTGCTGCTGCTGCAGGGCCGCGCCACGCTTGAGATGCTGGTGTCGCTGTCGGAGACCCCCGAGGGCCCGCTGCCACGTTCTGCGTTACAACTGACCTCGTTCCGCGTTGGCTGCTGCTGCTGCTGCAGGGCCGCGCCACGCTTGAGATGCTGGTGTCGCTGTCAGAGACGCCCGAGGGCCCCCGCGACGCCACCCTGACGCTGGTGCTCGACGGTTACAACGCGCCCGTGTCTGCCGGCCAGTTTGTTGACTTGGTGCAGCGCAAGTTTTATGACAACATGGAGATCCAGCGTGCTGATGGCTTTGTGGTGCAGACGGGGCAGCCGTCTGGCAAGGAGGAGGGCTATGTGGACCCCGCCACTGGGGAGGTCAGGCGGTGAGTGGACAAACACTGGCATGGTAAAAATCTTTGTTGAGTTTCGCTTGCAGCCGCAGCACCAGTACGAGTACGAGGAGTGCTGTGTTATGCGCGGACACTGGCGAGCGTACATTTGACCTCTGTTGCAACATGCTGGTGGGGTTGAATGATCAGAATGATGCTCACATCTCAGCGCGCCAATGCAGCACTGTGACCTCCTCACATAGCACGCCCTGCACGGCAACACACTTGCTCCCAATACACTCTGTCCAAATGCATTCAAAACTCGTCGCCCTGTGCAGTGTGCCCATGGAGATCAAGGTGGTTGGTGACAAGGAGCCCGTGTATGAGATCAACCTGGAGGACCTGGGCCGCTTCAACGAGCAGCCAGTGCTGCCCTTCAACGCGTACGGCACACTGGCATGGGCACGCGCCGAGTTCGACAACAACAGCGCCAGCAGTCAGGTGCGGCAGCAGCGGGGTGGAATGAGATCGCGATCTGCTGTATGCTTGTGTGGCAGTTTGCTGCTGTCGGCCTGCACATGTTGATGACAGTTGCAGCCCACACTCTGCCAGCTCATCAAAAGTACGCACACCACAAACTTTGCAGTCAACTTGTCCCAGCTGGCTTCAGGCACCTGGCGCAGCACCAGCAGCCAGGTGCGGCAGCAGCGAGGTGGGTTGAGATCACAATCTTTTGTACGGTTGTGTTGCGTGGCCATTCACTGCTGTCAGCCTGCACTTGTTGATAACAGTTTCAGCCCACACGATGCCAGCTCATTTGCAGCAAGCACACAATGGTTCTGAACCAGCTTTTCCTAGCTGGCTGCTGCCTCTCATCTGACTTCTGCTGCATGTTCTCATCTGCTTGTTCTTCACTTGCTGGATTTTTGCAGATCTTCTTCCTGCTGAAGGAGAGTGAGTTGACACCCAGCGGTGCCAACCTGCTGGACGGCCGCTACGCAGTGTTCGGCTACGCAGTCAACGGCCAGGACAACCTCGGCCTCATGAAGGTGGGGCGGTGGCTGCGGGATGGTTGCGTGTCATTTGAGGTGTTACACACTCTGTGTATCAATGCTTCGAGAGCGACGCAAATCAAAACGGGGCTGGTGGCTATTGGCTGTATCCTGTGGCACCTGAGCACGCAGGGAATGTAGCTGCTGCTGCAGGCCACTGCTGCAGCTGATTGCTGGCTGGTTGCCAGGTGCTGGTGTATCACTTACATGCTGTCATTGCTGCTGCTGCTGTCACTGTTGCAGGTTGGTGACAAGATCAAGTACATCAAGGTGCTGGATGGCCTGCAGAACATGGTCAACCTGTGAGCAGCTGTCAGCTGTTGTTGATACCGTTCACCTCGGGAGCTGCAGGATACGCCGGTGCACCATGCAGTGCTGGCAGCTGCGATCAGTACAAGAGCATGCAGTGCGCTCCAGGGGCTTTTGAGCTGGCAGGACAGCACTGGCAGTGTGCTGCGAATGTTCAGCAGCAGCAGCTACGCATCGGCAGGCTGCTGTCGATGTTGAGTGTGTTGAGGTGTTGCCAGCAACCTGCGGCGATTTACCTGGGCCAGGTTCCGGGTGATGGCTGGCAGTACAACCATTGTTGGGTTTGTGAGCTGCCAGTGCAGGCTTGCATACCATCTAGCTGCGCAGGAACAGTTTTGAGTGAGGAATTTGTCGAGAAAGCACGGGAGACCAGCTTACCACCACTGATTGTGGTTATGACCACGCTGGCATACGAGTTATGTACCCAGTACTACTTAGTAAGCTACACATATGCAAAAGCAGGCCAGCATGTGCGAATTTGTGTGGGGTACTGGTACGCAGCAGTGTGACTTGAGACACGGTGCCCATCATGGCATGCGCTTGTGGCTGGCCAACCCCACGGCCCACAATGTAAGCGGATGTGTTGGTCGACATTGCTATGGTGTAACAGGCATCAAGGCTAGTGTGATGACGTGAAAGTGTCTCGGGCAGTGCTAGCCAGACCAGGTTCAGCGTATCAACACCCAAACCTTCCGCATTGCAGCATGAGCAGTTCAAGGGGCAACCTTGAAGGCGGCATGTATCCAACGTTCTGGGTGCACTTGCAAACGACGTGTATGCCATACATGGCATGACTCACAACGCTTTCCATACAGCCAGCTTCGGTTTGCAACAATCATGATCTGAAACCCTCTGTTACTTTCAAAGACCCATGTACTTGCCGCTGGTCTTGCCAGGGCTGGGGCTGCTCATGGGCCTGCCCCTGGCATGATGCCCAGGGTGCCCTGCAACCGGCAGAATGTGCTGCGCCTTGCCAGGGCCCTGCAAGCCCCTCAGCACCACAGGCAGTACAGACAGGCCCACAGCCCCAGCCCGCGGATGCAGGCAGTACACCACAACCGACAGCCACACCACCACACACATAAACACACCAAATACATGGCCCATGTGCACACCCTGCCTGCTGCTGCCCCACAGTGCTTGCGCCCAGCTGCGGCGCTGCGAGTACTGCCATGTGCCAACGTGCTCAAAGCCATCGTTCCCAACAGCAGCGGTTGATGCTGCTCCAGCTGGCGGTGCAAGTGCTGCCGCAGGAGCAGCAGCATCTACTGCAGGGGCTCCGCTGCTACCCACCACCTGCTTAGCACTGCTAGGAGAATCTTGCTGATCGGTGCTTTGACCAACACTACTGCTGCTGCTGCTGGTGGTGGTGAGCTTCTCTGCTGCTGGAGCAGCTGCGCTATCCACCCATGCCGCTTGCTCCTTCCTGCTTCTGGCCACCTTGGCAGGTGTTGCCGCAACCCCTGCACCTCCTGCGCCTCCTGCAACTGCTGCATCTCCTGCAAGCCCCATCATGTCAGGAAGCTTGCTAGCTTCTGCAAGGGCCGCTCCTAGCGGCCAGCCCACGTCGCCGCTGCCCACACGCACAGCACTGTCTTTCAAGCGCAGGCCGTGGCGCAGCAGCTTCACCACGTAAGGCCCCCAGGTGCAGTAGCGCTCCACATTGATGTTGTGGCCCAAGTGTGCGCTCACCTGCAAGACAGCATAATCACAAGCAGCAACATGTACAGAACAAGTATAATGTGTGAAGCACAGCGCTAGTAGAAACGCAGGGCAAACATGGTTGATCCTGTGACACAACCACTTTGTCAGTGTGTGCGTTGCACTTGCACATAACCAGCAAAGGTCAGGCTGCCTAGATTGCTGCTGCAGCTCAGCCATGGCAGCTACTGCAGGATCAGCAGCACTGTGGCGTGCACGTGCATTGTTGAACGATGCCGCCACTGTGAGCGCTGGTCGCACGGGCACGTGCAAGACACACCAGTGCTGCTCATCCTGCAGCAGCTACCATGGCTGAGCTGCAGCAGCAATCCTAGCGGGGCTGTAAAGGGGCTGTACAGTGCAACATGACATGATGCACACTTCTACTGCCATGCTGCTAGCACAAGCAGTTCACAGTGCATTCGCATTGCCCCACCCACTCACCCAAGACCAGGACCTTGAGCACAGCTCCTTCGAAGCATCTAGCACAGCACCGAGTGGAGCATCATGCGGCACCTCCAGGAACTTGGCCACAACGTAGAACCCTGCAACAACATGCACAGATGGCAGCTGCAGTTAGCCGCAACACAGTGTCACTGCAGCAGTGTCGGCTGCACCAGCAATGCTGCCACCTGCCAGGCTGTTCAACAGGGCAATGAGTTTGACCTCCTGGCTGTGCTTGTACATGTGCAAATCATCAGATGCCACCACACAAGCCCTGTAACATCAACCGTACAACAGGTGCATGTGGCATAGCTGCTTCCTGGGAAGCTGCTCTTGTTGCAGATTGCTACCATGTGACCTCAACCAATGTACAATTTCTGGTGTATTCTGGACAATGTAACAGCGCAGCGCAGCGCACCTGTGCTGGCCAGGAAGCTGCCCTGGTGCAGCCTGGCGTCAGGTGCCCTGAATTCCTGGGCAACCGCTGGTGTAATGCAGACACTCTATAACATCAGCTGCCACATGCCCAGCGCAGCACACCTGTGAGGGCCAGACAGCTGCCCTTGTGCACATTGCTGCCATGTGCCTCAAATTGCTGTGCAATCGCTGGTGTAAACCAAACATTATGCACGCCATCGAAGATAGCGCACGGCCTGCGTGTAACTTTACGTCCTAAACGCGAATACAACATCACCAGCGCAGCGCACCTGTGAGGGCCAGGAAGCTGGCCTTGTGCACACATTGCTGCCACCACACCCGCTTATGGACAGCACACAACAGGCGCCTTATCTGAGACTGTATAACATGCCCAGCGCAGCGCACCTGTGAGGGCCAGGAAGCTGCCCTTGTGCTCAGGCTGTGCGCTGCCCAGGCGGCAGGCTGGCCTACTGGCGCTGACCTGGCAGGGCGCTGACGCGTTCACCACAGCATCAACCAGCGACAGACAATCACGCCAGCTGGGCCGCCCACGCAGCATCACCTGCAAAGCATATGAGAAGAAAAGTGCGGGGAGAGCATTGTCAGTGGCGGCAGGATGCAGTGCAGATCAGCCACAGCGACAAGCAGCGACAGACACTCGCGCCACCTGGGCCGCCCACGCAGCATCACCTGCAAAGCATATGAGAAGAAAAGTGCGGAGAGAGCATTGTCAGTGGCGGCAGGATGCAGTGTAGATCAGCCACAGCGTCAACCAGCGACAGACACTCACGCCACCTGGGCCGCCCACGCAGCATCACCTGCAAAGCATATGACATGAAAAGTGCGGAGAGAGCATTGTCAGTGGCGGCAGGATGCAGTGTAGATCAGCCACAGCGTCAACCAGCGACAGACACTCACGCCACCTGGGCCGCCCACGCAGCATCACCTGCAAAGCATATGACATGAAAAGTGCGGAGAGAGCATTGTCAGTGGCGGCAGGATGCAGTGTAGATCAGCCACAGCGTCAACCAGCGACAGACACTCACGCCACCTGGGCCGCCCACGCAGCATCACCTGCAAAGCATATGACATGAAAAGTGCGGAGAGAGCATTGTCAGTGGCGGCAGGATGCAGTGTAGATCAGCCACAGCGTCAACCAGCGACAGACACTCACGCCACCTGGGCCGCCCACGCAGCATCACCTGCAAAGCATATGACATGAAGAGTGCGGGGAGAGCATTGTAAGTGGCGGCCGATGCAGTGCAGATGCCACAGCATCAACCAGCGACAGACACTCACGCACAGCTGGGCTGCCCACGCAGCATCACCTGTGAGTCATATGACAAGAAGAGCGCGGAGAGAGCATTGTGAGTGGCGGCATGATGCAGTGTAGATCAGCCACAGCGTCAAACAGCGACAGCTGAGATCACGGCAGCTGTGCTGCTGACAGAGCATCACTCACAGCAAGAGCAGCCAAGCAAAAGATGACGAGGCTCACGGCCAATGTAGAACCGGAAGGATACACACCTCCTGTGTGCAACAGCTGCAGTGCGCGACAAGCAGCTCGCCACATGATGCTGTCAGTGCATACAAAGCAGCAGCACAGCCACAACAACTGCTGCCGCCACCCTAGATGCCAGCCTCCATCTCCACGCAACAGCCTTGCCTACCCCAAGCACAATCAACATCAATACTACAACCTTAACTTCTGTCGCATAGCAGTTCCCACATCGTGCCCATGCCCCTTACCTGAGCCGGATTGGGTGCTGTGCCGTCATATGCCAGCCTGTCGTACTTGGCAGCAAAGCCTTCATGGAGGCAGGGGTGCCACACCTCTGCAGCAGACTGCACTCCCCCTGCTGCAGCGCTTGGCTCAGAAGGTGCTTGGCTGACTGAAGCGCCAGCCGCAGCATCACGTATCGACTGTGGGGAGTGGATGCTGTCTGCTGCTGGGGTGCTTGAGGTGTTGCTGCTGATGAGCGATGAGGGGACAAACGGCGCAGGAGGAACGACAGGCTTTATGTCTGCTGTACTACTGCTGGCCCCAAAGCTGCTGCTGTTGGGGTGGGTAGTTGAGCCAGGCTGGTCATTCTTGCTGGCTCCTGGTGCTGACTCAGAAGCAGATGAATGTACCAGCAGCCTGCGCACCAAAACCTGCAGGTGCATTAGGCTTGAAGCCTCCTTGGCCGCACCATGCCATGCACTGCTGCCACGATGCACTGTAGCGTGGTCACTGCTGCTGCTGCTCCTGCTGCTGTGTTTGCTAGAAGTGTGTGGTGCTCCTGCAACTACCAGGTCGCTGCCCAGTGCGACAGCCCAGTTCACAACCTCATCAGGTTCCAGGTACTTGTGCTGCTGCAGCAACAGCTGCCGCTGGTGCCGCTGCTGACTGCGCCTGTCACGCGCCCGCGAAGTGCGATGCTCCTGTTGCTGAATTGCAACTACCGGCTGCATGCTGTTGCTGTTGCTAGTGAGGGCAGTGTGACTGGTGCTGCCAGCACCCGTAGGTGCTTGCACTCCAGCAGCCAGACGTTCATGTTGGCTGTCACTGGTGTGCGTAGTGCTGCTGCTGCTCTCAATGCTGGTAACATCTTCAATAGCAGTGTTGGATTGGACTGCTTTGAAGTCCAGGAGATCTACCGTAGGCTGCTGCTTGCTGCTGCTGCTGCTGCTGCTGGCATCAGCAGCACTGGCGTTGATAGCATAACCTGTACTTTGGGGCCGCAACCCTGCTGCGGCTGCCACCGCTAGGTCTGCCTGTATATGTTGCTCACGTAGCACATCTGCTGTGCTGCTGCTGTTGCTAGTGCTCCTGCCACTGCTGCTGGCATGTAGGAGTTGAGCAGTTGCAGAGTCAGCCGCATGTTTGTTTGACACATGGACCAATGGCGTGCCTTCAGCTGTCTTTGGGTGAAACCCAGCAGCAGCAGCCACTGCTAGGTCTGCTTGCGCCTGATGCTCAGCAGCAGCAGCAGCAGCTGCACCACTGCTGCTGACGCTGCTGGTGCTGCCACTGACAAGTGAGGCCTGTCTGTCTGTTCCGTTCACTGCTGCTGTTACCTCACTACTAGGTGCTTGTGGCTTCAGTCCTGCTGCTGCAGCTACTGCTAAGTAGACTTGTGCTTGGTGTACAGCTGCTGCATCTGCTGGCAAGCTGGGCTGTGTAGCAGGTGCGACAGCAGCACTGCTACTGTTGCTGACAGATGCACCTGCAGCTGCTGGAGTTGCAGATGCTGCTGATGTCTGCGGTGGCTCTGGGTGCTGCTCCGTTGGAGTGGCTGCCTGCTGAGGCTGCTGCTGCTGCTGCTCCAGCAGCAGCGTTACTGACCGGTCAAATGCTTCGTTCAGGCCATAGCGCCTGAACGTGTGGGTGTGCAAATGGAATGTGTGGCCTGCAACTGTGACATTCTGCATGCCACGCTGCAGCACTGCTGCGTCCCCTGTGCTGCCGCTGCTGCTGCTGCTGCTGCCAGGCAGCACTTCATGTGTCATCTCCAGTGATGAGCCTCCCAGATCAAGTGCTCCCAGGCTTGTAGAGGCACCTAATATGCCCAGTGTCACTGGTGTTGCGCCAGGTGCTGCTGTTGCTGGGTGAGTGGGTGCTGCTGCTAGCTGCTGCTGCAGCTGCCCCTGATCATAGTTGAGCGCCAGCCAGCCATACGTGCCTTCTTCTGTGCCACTAATCACCCTCGCCCAAGAGTCCTGGAACCTGCAGCAGCACACCAGTAAAGAACAGGCATCAGCAGCGTTGGAGCATGCCTGAAGCATGCGTGCATATGCCACCACTTGCTACTGCACAATAGCATGTGTGCTCTAGGCAGCACAACCAGGCGCAGCTGCAGCACCAGCAACCCTGCAATCTGTACCTGCCCCTCACTTTAAACCAACTGCAACCCAGCTGCACCTCTTTTGCTCTCACCTGAACCCTGAGCCGGCCAGCAGCTTCCTTATCTCTGCCATCAGGCCCAGCCTGGCATGCACCTCCAGCCTGCGCAGGCCGCCAGTGCCCAGCAGAAACAGCGGCGTTGCTGCATGCTGACTGGGCGGCACCACTGCACGAGCCCAGGCCAGCAGCGGCTCTATGGCGACAGCTGCCAGGTCTATAGAGCGGCCTAAGAAGGCATCCAGGCCAGGCTGCGTTTCAACACGGTTGTAGAGTCCTGCAGGACAGCATAGTGCAGCGCATGGTGCAAGGAGAGCATATGAGTGTGCGCTGCACGAGCAAGCTGAAATGGTGGTGGCAACTGCAGTGGTCTACCGCGTTGCGTCGCGTGCAGTTGCCAATTGCTGCGCTGGCACGTAATCTCAACAGCTGTTGCTGATGAGCTAGCTGTACATATCCCTGCTTCTAACGCTTGCAAAGGAAGCTGGCAAGCTCTGTGCAACTCTGTTGCTTGGGGATGCCTGCAAGCAAACAAGACGAGTGCAGAGTCGCAACTGCTTGTTATGCGCTTGAGCAAGCTGTCTTTGCAGGCTGTTGCCAGAGCTGACGGCTTGTGGGGTGGCAACTTGATTGACAAGGTTGCAGTTGGAAACTGCCTTGTGCACACAAGCAAATCTATATTGCCACTGCGCACCTTTCTTCTCCTTCTTGGGAACCAAGCTCGCTGCAGCGTCAGGTGGTATGGACTGCACTACTGGCAGCAAGCTGCCTGCTGCACTGTGCTGTTGCGCAGCAGGCAGTGTCCAGTTGTACGCATACATGCGCGTGCCTGAACTGCCGCTGTCAATCACCAGTACGTACTTGGTGACAGCTGCACCGTGTTTGCTGCGGCCTGCTGCTGGTGCTAGCGCACGCAAGGTGGCGCCTAGCGCTGCTGCGGCTGTTGCAGCTGCCCATAACGCCAGTCCTGCAAGCAGCAGCTGCACCACCAGACTGCGGGCGCGAACTGACCATGGGCGCCCCTGCGGCAGCGATGCACAGCGCTGTTATACTTCTGTTCATTCTCCACAAATGCTTGAAGGAGACTGAAGCAGCAAGGCACCAGCAGAATTTTGCTGGTGTTGCTGCAAATGTTGATGCACATGAAACTGTCAGTTGCACTGAACAGTTGTGGAGCAGACGCAGCGGGGCATCAGCTCACTGCACCTGCAATCACTCACCTGTGGGTACGCTACAGAGTAGCTGGATGCGTGTCTGGGGGTGTCCAGGTAGCCCTTGGCCATGCTATGCTACCCAGCCCTGCTGCCCAAGCCAAGCCATCAGCCAAGCAGTTGCCTGAGGAACTACTACTGCCAGAGTTTACCCACTAGCAGATAGCAGCAACGTTTACTGTACAGCACTTTGTGCTAGTCTGAATTCCTCCTGGCACTAGGCGTGAAGCTCTCCTTATCTCCTGTGCCAACGACCAGCCACAATGTCCCTGCCTGCAAGTGCCAGTGCCACCCAGAATGGCAGTGATGCCTTCACTGGTTTCGTATCACCAACAATTATACCGATCAGCTGGAACGACACCATGCTGTGCGGGTTGGGAAAAGTACCCTCTCCAGGTTGTGCCCTCGCTGTTCTGCGCCCTTGGGTAGGTATGGCAAGAGGAAAGCACTACACTTGCAACTAGCGACTATCTGAGCACTTAAGTTCTGCTTTCTTTCCCTGACACCAAAGCTACAGCTTGCGTCCTGCTCCGATCGCCTGTGTGTACTCGCTGCAAATCGCTACTATCGTTTGGACCTTCGTTTGTAGTCTACAGCGAAACGTAAAGTATATGCACCGCTGACATGAGCAAGCAATCATAGGCTTGCGGGGACGGCCACAGATCAACACCAAGCCTGATAGCGAAAGAAACTGGTGAGAGAAAGCTTCGTTGTTGCCGTGCCTATTACAGTGGTCCGTCACGCTGCTGCTGAGCCTGGCTGTGATCCCGCGCAACCTGACTCTCCCCGCTACTGCAGGTGCTAGAGCCTGCAGAATGAACTTCGGAGCACAGGAAATGGGATATGGGGCTGCGCCGGAGTGGGCAGGTGAGCTGCTGGAGCGCAGGTGTGCCGCCCAGCCGTGTGTCTTGCTTGAGGCCTTTACGGGCTGCAGGTGCCCTCGCAGTGCTTGATCTCTGCCAGAAGTCCATGATCTAGTCTAGCTCCAGGTCTTATTCAACGCCACACTGCCAACCGGCAGGATCCTGGCCCTGGCACGCTGTTGGCAGCCACAGGCGGGGAAACATGGCGCCAAAGCCTAGCCACCCGCCCGCCTGTTTTGCTTACGGCGTTGTATGTCTCTCTCTGGTTTCATTTGCTGCCCAGGCAACCATGCAGGCTATGGCAGCATGATGCAGCACACTGGGCAGGCCAACCTGGGGCAGTATGGCCCTGCAGCAGCAATGGCAGCAGCAGCAGCTGCTGTTGGAGGCCCTGGCTTGCCTGGAGGCGCAATGTTCAAACCCGACGGCACACTATCTTATGCAGCCATGCGCGAGGCAGCGGCAGTCAACGCAGCAGCAGACTGCGCAGCTCAGGATGCACTGCGCTCCATCGCTGCAGCCCAGTCAACAATGCACGCAGTGCTCAACCCAGACACGACGACCATGGGCTTGGATGGTGGTGGCAGCAGCAGTGGGCGCTACAACGCTGCAGATGAATCAGCACCCAACCGTCGCCGCAGCAGCGCAGCAGGCGCCAGCGCGCGCGACCACGCCGGTGCTGCTGCACTGCTAGCTGTTGGGGGTGGTGGTGGTGGTGGCGGTGGTGGCCGCCCTAACAAGGGCCTACGCCACTTCAGCATGAAAGTCTGCGAGAAAGTAGAAAGCAAGGGCACCACCAGCTACAACGAAGTGGCAGACGAGTTAGTAGCAGAGCTCAAGGACGGTACCCTGGAGGACGGCATCTGCTACGACGAGAAGAACATCCGGCGCCGCGTGTACGACGCCATTAACGTGCTCATGGCCCTGGACATCATTGCCAAGGAGAAGAAGGCCATCATCTGGAGGGGCTTCCCCACCAGCCGCAGCGCAGCGCAGCAGGCGCAGCGCCTGCAGGGGGAGCAGTATGCACTACTCGGGGAGTTGAACCGCAAGGCAAGCTACCTCAGCGAGCTGGTAGAGCAGCAGAAGGCGCTGAAGCACCTGCTGGAGCGCAACAGCCGCAACCCAGATGCTGCTGCTGGCGGCACTGCGCTGCACCTGCCGTTCATCCTGGTGCAGAGCAAGCCGGATGCGACAGTGGAGGTGCAGATCAGCAAGGACATGCAGGACGTGCAGTTCAACTTCTTCAAGTGAGTGGCATGGCGTGCGGGGAGTGCTGTGTGCATTTGGTGTGTGTGAATGACATTTTTTCCGACGTTGTTGCGTGCATGGGGGCTAGATTCTTATGGCGGAACTAGGCGCAGTCAAGTGTGCTGTTGGTTCTGGTGCTTTGGGAAGGCAGCGTGCGGTGGCCATCACATGCTTGGTAGGCTGTGCTGGAGCTGTGTACGGCACCTCTTGTTCCACACGCATCACTGCACGGCATCTTGTTGGTTCGGGTACGGTACTTCCTTGCAGCTGGCATGTGATAACTGCACTGTCACACACCCTTGACTGCTGCTCACACAAGCTTGCCTGCTCCTGCCCTTCTGCCACGCTGCCGCCGTTGCTGCCTGCTTTTTGCTGCCTGCTTCATCCTTGCTACCGCAGCTATCCATTTGAGATCCATGATGATGCGCTGGTGCTCAAGAAGATGTTGGAGCACGAGGAGATGCAGCAGCGTGTGGCAGGAGCAGCAGCTGCAGCTGCAGCAGGTGCGTTGAACTGCAGGGAGGGCAGGACAGGGCCATTCGGCAATACAGGGTGACGAAGGAAAGTTTTGTATGTCGTGGTAATTGCAGAAACGTGTATCTTCGGGCTGTGATAAGTAGGTTGGGTATAGGCGCTGACGCTTGCTTGCTTTTGATGTGCCACTGCTGTTTGTTGTTCCTGCAGCTGATCCTCTGGCTGCTGCAGCAGCGCTTGTTGAGGCAGCAGCTGCTGCCCAGGCCATGCAGGCAAACGCGGAGGGCAAGCAGCAAGAGAAGCCAGCAGAGCAGCAGCAACAGGACGGCCAGGCAGAAGGCGGCAGCCAGGCGCCACAGGAGCAAGCGCAGCAGCAAGGAGAGCAAGCGCAGCAGCAGCAGCAATCGCCTGCCGAGCAGATGCTTGACGCGGCTGCGGATTCAGACAAGCAGCAGCAGCCAGGCGCAGCGGCCGCGAGCGATCAAGAGCCAGCAGCAGCAGCAGCAGGCGATGAGGCGGATGGTCAGCAGGATGACCCCATGGAGTCGTAAGCGGTAGTGCTCTGGCAGGCAGGGTAGGGTGCTGCCATCTGTACAATCAGTTGCAGGGTAGTTGCGTGTTTTGCGGGGAGGGGGGGGCGGGGGCAAAGTGCACCATGTGGTTCAGCAGTTGTGTTGCTGCAGAGGAGTGTGGTTAGTACCTGGGCTGACTGGGCAGCTGTTACTACGGGGAGGTGACATGTGGGGGTGATATGAGTCTACAGCCAGCAGCTACCGTGACATAGTGTTGGCAATATTGCACTTGCAGCAAATATTGTGCTGTGGCGTTGCTGCTGCTGCTGCTGGCGCCGTGCTCCTGCTGTCCCACGCGCAAAAGCGGAGTTGCGCCGGAACTGCGCATATGCCTGCGGACCATGCTTTTGTATTGGCTCGCTTGGTTTGACTGTTTACTCCGACCTTGTATACATATGCACCACGTACGGATCCTACCACCTGTTATGTGTATTATCACGCAGCGAAGCCTTGCCTGCCGAGGCGCATACATGTATGCAGAGATGCGCCCGCACCAGTCAGGCAGACAAAGTTATGCCAACATGCGTTTGGTGATACAATGGGGTGTTGTTGCAGTGGGGTCAACAGTGCAGTGGCAGGCCAGGTTGCTGACTGGCTGGTGCACTGCATGCAGAAATACGCAGTTGCCAACTGCCGACGGTGCTGAAAGGTGGCGGCCACCTTCGTTGTTTTCTGTTGGGGGAGCGCAGGGTGAAGCAGCTGTTTTCAGGGACATTTTCTGGCATTGCAAGTGTGAGACAAGTAAGCAGTGCTGTTGCCGGTGCATATTCTGCATGACTGCGGTGCGCGCCGTTGCTGGGTGGGTGAGCTTGGGTGCACGCCAATGCCACGTCTCTGCTGCCGCCCTGTGCACGGCTTTGGGTGGTGCAGTCGGCTTCCACCGCCCACTGGAATATTCCATGCAGTGCTGTGCGGCGGGGCTTCCGGTGGTAGCGCGGTGGCTTTACATCCATATCGCATCATGCGATATTCCATCAGGCTGCATCCGCTCCGTTGCTAGGTTTCAGTGCTGCTACACGTTAGATCAAGCTGACAGCTTGCATGCTGTCAGCGGTCACATGTTGTCGGGTTTCTAGAGCATCCGGTTCAGCAGTGATTGAAACAGAGTCTGATGGTATACGTATCAGCATGCAGAGAGCAGAGGAGACTGTGGCCATGATATCTTCAATCTGGCGTCCTGCCAGGATTGAATCCTTTAAACTGTGGCCACCATTGGTCCGATGTGAACAAGTGGCGCTGTTTGGTCGGCAAAAGGCAGTGTAACAATGATCAAATTTTTATTCATCATCATCAAATTACCAGATCAAGCCATGGCTTAATGGGTAACATGATGATGATGATGGAAGCGTAGAGATGTCAGGCATACTACAACTTGTAGAAATGTACAATGTTGAAACACATACAGGGAGTGTGTGCACTATGTTTGTTTGTGCTCAACTGCTGCATTGCTATGGATTGTTTGTGCTTGTGCTGCCGTAGCAGTATCTCTTTCGAGGGCCAGGCATGCAGCCACAGCAGTGCAGAATGGCGAGGCTGGTGGCTGCCGAATGTGCAGTGCTGCTTCACACACAATTTGATTGCTGCTGCCTGCATCTCTTGCCGTTTGCAGGGATGGAATGCCCTGATGGGAGCCTTGTCGGCGACCCAGCCGGCACTAGGCACGTTGATAGCTCTTATAGGGGCAGTAGGCGCCATTGTGCATGCGCTGATTGCGCCGCTCTCTGTTAAGATGGACAATGTAGAAAACAAGGTCAAGGAGCTGAAGGCAGACATCGCCAATGTAGAAAAGGAGCTGAAGGTTAACATCGACAATGTAGAAAAGGAGCTGAAGGCAGACATCAACCATCTAGAAAGCAAGATGACAGCAGAGTTCAAGGAGATCAAGGCAGACATCAACCAGCTTCTGATCGCATTTGTGCGATCTGAAGCGCAGCGTGACAACAGCGCTAGTGGACGCAAGCCAGGGCGCTGATGTTCACCTGCAGCTGGCTGCTGACGGCTCAAGGGAATGCATTGCTGTGCACTTGTTGCATCATCATCATCATCATCATCATCATCATCATCATCATCATCATCATCATCATCATCATCATCATCATCATCATCATCATCATGTTGTTACTAGACCAAGTCAGAGCATCTACACCATTGCCCCCGCGCCCCACAGGAGCGGAAAGTGCATGGCAGTGCACCCAAAGTATGGCGGTTGTTGGTCTGCCGGCACGCCACCTGCTCTTATAACGGGCACTTCACGGTGAAGCGCTGCCTTTTCCTCAAGGCAGTGCTGCTGCGTGGATGTGAGTGGCACGTGAGTTGTCGCCTCGTTGTGCTGCTGCAAGAGTACCATGCATACGCATCGCCAAGAGTGCTGTGGAGCCGCATCATTGTATTCAGTGTGCTCATGCAGATGTGGGTCTGCCTGCAGCATTGCATGCACTGGCACTGCAGCTACAGCCTTTGCCGCCCCTGCGCTGTGCTTCTGCATGCAGACATCTGCGCATGCCCACTGGGTTTTGAGGAGTTGAGTTGGCATGCGCTGTTGTGGGCTCAGCACAATGCCACCGTCACACAGAAGAGCATTTTGCTGCATTGTGTGTAGCAGCACTGAGTATAAGACGCGTAGTGGAAGCGTATTCAAAAGGAGGTTTGTTAACCAATGATCAGCCTGAGGCCCAGCGTAAGCTGTTGTAGACCGCCTACGTCGCAAGGCCCGCGTAGTTCTAACATGGCAGTACAATGTCACATTGACTGCCGCGTGTCTCACACGGACGTGTGTGTCACAAGAGTAATGTCGAATCGTCCACTACATGGATAGTAACAGTTCCTGTTACAGGCCTCCCCCATCAGGAACTTTGACTGTCCTCAGTCAATACGCTGATAAGAGACCAAGTTGGCAATGAGCAACGCTCTGGACAACTGCACTGATAACACAGCCAGTACAGCAAGCAGCTTATGGCACGCAGCCCAGCTACTAGCCAACAGCCTTACAGGCGCGCATACAATCGGGGATTTATGTTGAGAATTCCCTCAAATCTACAAGTCGAGTTGAGTGGAGTCCGCGTAGTGCACTAGAGGGCAGGTCACATCACGTGCTTTCTCCATCGACGAGATACAGTCCTAGCCGTTACGGGCGTACAGACCAAACTCAACAGAAGTACAACAATGTACTTAGATCAGACAGGTAGCATGCAGCTCTGTCTGAAAAGACAGTAATGTCACGAGAAGTTCACCAAGAACATGCCAGAGGCAAAGTGACAATCAGCAAGCAGTAGCACATCACTAAGAGATCATTTGTGACGACGCTTGCGTATAGCAGCATTAACAGCTGGCAAAGCAGCAGCCTGTGCTGAGCGCTTGTTCTTGCGCTGTTTAAACAGAAAGAAATTTCTTGTGTGGTGCTGCAACTAAGCGCATGCCAGACTGGGACTGCACAGCAGACCAGTACTCAGAGACTTTCTCTGGGCAATTAGCACAATTGGCTTGTGGCTCCCAGGTGTTGTGCTCAACACCATAGCCAAGCCACTTCACAAGAAACTGTAGCTTGCCATGACCCACAAACCTGTGGCTCTCAATCTGCTCTACCTCATACTCCATTTCACCATCGATCATGGTTGGTGGCGGAGAAGCCACAGTGGAGGTACCAGGAGAATCTGGTTTGAGCAACGAGATATGGAACACATTGTGTACCTTGAGATTACTTGGCAGCTCTAGCCGAAAGGCGACTGGATTAATCTGCTCCAGCACTTTGAAAGGACCGATCCACCTAGGCAGTAGCTTAGGTGATCCTTTGAACTTCAGCTTGATGTTCGCAGTGCTCAGGAAAATTGAGTCACCTACTGCAATGTTCATTTCACGCCGCCGCCTGTTAGCAGCAACTGCCTCCGCTGCTGAGCAGCATGCAGCGCAGCTTTAGCGCTTTTGACAGCAGTCAAAATGGATTCTGCGCGATCAGCAGCAGAAACACAGTCTGGAACATCAAGGCGTTTTCCCCCCCTCAAGAGCTTGTCTAGGGGTAGATGTGGGCGCCTGCCGTAGTTCAGTACGAAAGGTACTGCTTGCACAGATTCCTGCCAGGAATCATTGATTGCAAACTCAACTAACGGCAGCAGCTTCTCCCAATTGGACTGCGAAGGGTCAACATAATGACGCAGCATGTCCTCCATGATGCGATTCACTCGCTCTGTATTGCCATCACTCTGCGGGTGATTGGCCGTACTCATGGAAGCGGAGACACCAAGGGTGCCACACAGGCACTGCCAGAACTTGCTAGTCCAGATAGAACCTCTATCGGACACCAGTTCATCAGGCAGGCCATGATGCTTGAGAGGAAGATATCCGCGAACTGTTCAGCAGTGATATCCTTGCGGCAAGGCGCAAGGTGCACCATCTTAGACAGCCTGTCCACAAAGACAGCGATGGAGTCATGATTACTCTCTGTCACCGGCAAATCTGTAACTAAATCCATGCCCACTGACATCCATGTGTCAGCCGGCACCGGCAGTGGCTGTAACAGCCCTGCAGGTTTCATGTTAGAGGCATTCACACGCTGGCAGGAGCTGCAAGCAGCAACATAGCGCCGCACAGCAGCAGCCATACCAGCAGGCCACCAAAAGTACCGCCGCACTTTAAGCAATGTTTTAGTGCGGCCAGCGTGTGCGCTGTAAAGAGTGTCGTGACACTCCTGAATGGCAGCACGCTGCAGATCTGCATCAGCAGGCAGCACGAGTGCGTCACCTCTGAAGTACAGACCATTCGTGAATGTCAAAGCAGCAGTATTGATAAGCGTGAACCATGGGTCCAGCTTATACGCGGCTTTAACGCGCTCCACAAAGGAGAGCGAGTCCGACAGGGACTGCAAAGGAGTGAGGACAGCAGCAGCTGTACCCACAAAGTGTAACGGCTGGTCAGCCGTCATGCCAACAAAGCAGACAGGGTAGCGGCTGAGTGAATCAGCAGGATTTGCAACTCCCTTGACGTAATGCCAAATGAGGCGGTGCCCCTGCAGAGCATCCAGCCACCTAGCATGTCGTCTGTTGGCCATGTTCACTGTGTCAAACGTGACGTTAGGCTTGTGATCTGTGTGAACATGCATGTCACGGCCTTCAATGTACACTCGCCATTTCTGGCAGCAGTACACTATGGCCAGCATCTCAAGTTCTGTTGGCGAGTAGTTACGTTCAGCTGGAATCAGCTTACGCGACTCGAAAGCAATGGGCCTGCTATCATGCAGCAGAACACCACCTACGCCATCATATGATGCATCACATATCATGTGAAAGGGCTTCCCACTGTCCCATTCTGGCAGAGCCAAGACAGGAGCAGCATGCAGCGCAGCTTTAGCGCTCTTTGGAATGGGAAAGTCCTGCAGCGCAGTGACTTTAGCAGGAACTGCTGCCACACCATCAGCTGACACGATGTGTCCCAGGAAGAGAACTGATGGCTGATTTAGATTGCATTTGTGAATGGCTACAGTGAGCGCATTTGCCTTAAGCACGTCCAGCACTGCACGCAAGTGCAGCGCATGTTCTGCTGCTGACTTACTGAAGATCAGTATGTCGTCCAGGTAGACTAAGCAGTATTTGTAAAGCATCGGAGAGAATATCCGATTCATTACAGACTGAAAAGCAGCAGGCGCGTTCACCAGGCCGAAGCTCAGTGTGAGGAATTCGTAGTGCCCGAAGGGTGTGCGGAAAGCAGTCTTAGGGACATCAGTGGGCTGCAATTTGCACTGATGATATGCCTGGCGAAGATCAACCAAGCTAAAGACTTTCGCACCAGCAAGATGATCAAGCAGCACGTCAATCCTTGGCAGCGGGAACCCGTTGTGTTTGGTTAAGCGATTTAGGTGGCGATAATCTATCACCATCCTCAGCTCCGTGCTTCTTGGTTTCTTGACAAACAGTACAGGACAGCCGAATGGAGAAGAACTGGGCTGAATGTAGCCACGAAGCAGTAACTGTTCTATCTGCTTTTGCATCTCTAGCATCTTCCATTTCTAGCGGACTGTACCGGAACATAGGCCGTAGGATCGGCTTGTCACCCTCGAAAGGAATGACTTTATGTCTAGCTCGATTTGAGAACCACCGAATGGCGATTCTTCCGTAAACACCTCTGGGAAAGAGGAAACGATGTTTTGAACTTGCTCTGGAGCAAGCAAATTCGCGTGTGTGGGTAAACCGTCAGCAGCAGCAGCAGGCACTGCTGTGGTAGCTGCAGCTGTAAGGTTGAAGGTAAGCTGTCACGCCTTGACGGCAGCAGTTCCATTCACTGCGCCAACAGTTGAAGAAGAGGGGTTACACGGCGCCAACAGTTACAGATGCATTTGGTTTCTTATCACGAACAACCATCATACAATGCCACTACGCAGTAAGCGATTGGCCGCAGCATAGCCGATTACATGCGGTGTGTCAGCAGTACTGCTGTCACTTGCATCTGTGTCATCGTTTTCGTGTTACGGCTGGCAATGTGTTAGCTTTCGATGAAGCCGACATTAGAATCGTATGTTTACGTCCGTTTTTGTATACATGACAGCAGCTCTTAGGAAAATCCATGATGGCATGTCTGTCATGCAGCCAGGAGTCACCTATGATCATGTCAAACGTGCCTGGCATGTCAATGGCATAGAACACCAGCGTATCTGACAGTGATGACATACGTACTGTCAGTTTACAACAGCTGGATGCATCGGCTGCACTCTGTAACACCCCTACCACTGAGATTGGCGTTGCAGCGGTAGACAGTTTGATGCCATTGAGGGAACAGTAACGCTTGGAGATGTAGTTGCCACCACTAGCACCACTGTCAAACAAGGCCTTGGCTGGAGTACCTGCTGCATGCACAACTGCCTGCATCGTGTGTCGCTTAAGAACAGCGGAGTCAGTGCTGGCAGGAGCCGCAGCAGGAGCTTCAGACATAGGTGTGTCAGTGTGCGCAGGGTCGCATGCATCTTGCGCGTTATGTTGTAACTTTGGAGCATCATGCCACAAAGCAAAGGTGCATCTGCACCGCACAGGCTTTCCTGTAGAAGGGTCAGTGAACAGCTGGGTGCCTGTACTGTAAACATTCATAAGCTGCATGCCCTTGACCAAGTCAAGCTGATGAGCTGGCAACTTGTAAGGCAGTAACACGCATGCACCAGCTGACGGATTCACTAGCTTGTAACGTTTGTACAGTCTGATGTAATCAGCCCTGACTGAAGCCGGACAATGTATCCAGAACGTCTTGTCACACAGCTGACTTTTAGGTGGACTAGAATCCACACTAAAGGGATGGTCAGGTGGCACAGCGAACTCTGTGCACACAGCAGTATGCTTGAAAGCATACGCATCCGTTGTACATGGCTGTAACAACTCAGCTTGTATAGAGTCAAACGAAGAAGAAGAGGGGTTACACGGTGTGCACAGGCAACTACGTTGCAACACAGCGCCATTGATTGGCATGTGTGTTTTCTCAATAGCACTCTCAGCAGTAGGTGGCACAGCATGTGCACACTCCTGCTCTACTCGTCCGGCGGGACGTTAAACACGTGGCGCAGTGGTGATGACGGACGAACAGTGGCCGAAAGGTTGCAGGTTCGATTCTGAGCCTAAGCAGTATGTCTCTGGACTCAGGGACACAGTCGGCGAAAGCCGAAGGAAGGATGCTGCTAATGTCCTCGCGACTCTCCGCAGGACTCCGTCGATTGCTGGCTATATACACACCGGCCCTGCTAGGTATGCAGTCCACCGTATGGGGTGATTCCCACATGCTGCCTAGGAAGGGGTGTAAGGGTCTGGGTGGCCTACCTTACACCGAAAATAGAGAGAATAATCAGTCTGCTTTCCGCCTCCCCAGTGGGTGAGGCTCGGTTGCCGATGCCGAAAGGTATGGCTTACAAGGATTGATTATTACTCCTGCTCTACAACGCCAGGCTGCACAGACTGTGCACCGGCCAACTCTGCACCTCCAGGAGAAGGTATAGCAGCAGCAGCGCGCACGCAGGGGCCTCAGCCACCCGCACTGGTGCAACAGCAGCAGCAGCTAGCTGCGCTCTACGCAGGCTGCAGGCGTCAGCCGCAGCGAAGGCCTCGCAGAGGATGTTGTCTAGCGGCTCTGTAGAACCCACGAATGTGGAGAGCAATGCAGACACGAGAGTTTAAGCATGTGATGCAGCAGTACCAGCATCCGACAGGAATGTGTCTGGATGTGTCAGGCATGCCCTGAATATGGCACTGCGCGCTGCACGCTCAGTGACGACAGGTGGAATGGCACCAGAGCTGGCAGGAGCACGCACAGTGTTGGCTGACATGGCAGAAGCACAGCTGACAGCAGCGCTGTTGACCGAAACTGGCTTGTACTGCCCATATAGCACAGCTACAGCAAGGTGCTGCCTAGCTGCCTTTTTCTCTGCACCACTCACCTTCTTGGGGCAGACCCAGTCGCCCTTGTCGTTTTTGTCCCAAGGCCCGTGGCCTTTGGTGTTGCACAGCCTGCAGATGTAGTGGGAGGTGTCCTTTTTCTTGCCGACACCGTGTTTTGAAGCAAACTTGCCGCCCTTGTTACCTGACTTGCCCATGAAGCCAAACTGGCCTTTGTTGAAGCCAGTCTTGCTCTGGTTGGAGCCAGGCAGCTTTGCCTGCAGCTGAGCCCGCTTGGCACGCTGCTCCGCGTCCCACATGGGCGCCTTTGCCAGCAGCTGGTGGCGCCAAGCATGGCGCCAAGATGCTTGGCTAGAGAACGCCATACCCCTGTCAGTGCTGACCTGGATAGCGAACTGCGGGTGCAGCGCGTTCTCGACAATGGTCTGGAACGCAGTGTCAGACATGACACTAGGGTCAGACAGCTGCGCGCGCAGTGTCTCCAGGTGGAAGAAGCACTCTGAAGAAGGGTTCTCGCCCTTGAAGGTGCTAGCCTTCACATTAGTCATCTTGAGGACAATGCCCTTGTCAGTGTGCTCAGCGTCATGCTGGGTTGACTTGAGCGCCTCAAAAACCCTGTCAAAGGTAATGGAGCTTATGTCTACAGTTGCACCGTTGGTGCCTGTGAGCCCCAGCACGCGATTCACGCGAGTGACTACTGTGTCTGTGCAGTTCAGCAGTGTACTGCTGACCTGCTTGGTATCTGACACGTCATATGTGTTGAAGTAGGCGAGCATTTTAGCTTTAAAGTCTGGTAGAGTGGGTTGGCCTTTGCCAGAGTACTTGCTCATTGCCTCGCGAGGCATTCTGCTAGCCTGAGCTTGAGGGACCTCGCCCTCCTCCACATCTGCCATGTTGAGTGAAGCAAACAGGCATTCGATATCCAGTATGTGATATCGAAGCAAAAAGTACCGATAGGTCACGTCGAACACGTCTCAGCTACCAACTGTAGCGGCACTGAGTATAAGACGCGTAGTGGAAGCGTATTCAAAAGGAGGTTTGTTAAGCTGTTGTAGACCGCCTACGTCGCAAGGCCCGCGTAGTTCTAACATGGCAGTACAATGTCACATTGACTGCCGCGTGTCTCACGCAGACATATGAGTCACAAGAGTAATGTCTAATCGTCCACTACATGGATAGTAACAGTTCCTGTTACATTGTGCTTGCAGTTTGCGTGTCCTGCAACTCTTTGCACAAAAGTGGGAGGGTTATGGCCAGCAGTGGATTGTGTTCGTTGGTCTGCAGGTTGTGGTTGCTCCTAGGCTCCTGCAGCCACTCAAGCTGTTGTCTCTTGGCCAGGCTGTGTTCTTATGAGGCAGCAGCAGCAGCAGCTGGAGGCTGTAGTGGTGCAGGGTTCGCCTTCAGTTGGTCAGAAGAGGCTTGGCGCTGCTGCTCAGCACTGCAGCAGCAGCGGCAACAGGGAGCTGGTGAAGTTGCTGCAGCAGGCTGCTGCGCTGGTTGCTGCTCCGAAGCCCCAGAGGAGCGGCGCGTAAGGCCAAGCAAGCGCCGCAAAGTTTGATTAGTGATGTATTGCACAGTACTGAGTATGTTTGTAACAAGAGCAGTCTAGAGGCACAGCTGATGTGCCTTTGCTGTCGTAGCTGCGCACCCGAAAAAGCAAACACAAAGCTGGTCCAGAGGGCGCCCGCGCAACACCCTCTGGCTGACACTCCAGAAAGAGCACGGGTGTTTGTGTTGATGTCAGCAGCTAGCAGCCTGGTAGCTGCTGAGAACGGATGATTTTAGCTGTACTACAGCATATGATAATAATAATTTGAAAAGCAATAGCGTAATGCGACTGGCTACAGCTACTGTTGAGACAAGTTCAGACTATTGTTGACTCTGTTTTGTCGTATTACATGGATAGCGACGCGTTTCGGGCTCTTCACCCTTCATCAGGCTTCAATCCTGTGAACACGGACAGAATCAACAAATACTCGCCATCAGAAGCACACAGCAACAGGGTGCAGGTTTTTGGGTGAGGTCACTGGCCATGTTGCCAGTGGCTCGAACCCTGTACAATACTGCACTGCAAAAGCAAACCATGAGGTCTTGATGATGAACACAGGTGAGAGCCACTGGCAACATGGCCAGTGACCTCACCCAAAAACGGCCAGTCAGTGACTGGCCTTTACTAAGAATGACCCCAGGTTCCTGCCTTTTGTGAATGCAACAATCGGTCTCTCTGAAACCTCAGCATGTAGATCTCCACCGCCAATATCATATGCACCCCGCAGCAACTGTTGCAGCCGCAGCTCAGGTATGAGTTGTGCATACGGCACCATCATGACAGGCTTGCTGTTTGCAGTTGCAGCTGTGCTGCTATTGCTCACAGACAGGTACCTGTGCCGCAATGAAAACGACACTCGGTTGGTGATGCTGGCTAGCAGACGCTGAGGGCAACCCCTCTGGCGTAGCCGGTGCACAAATTTGCGCACCATGCAGTCAAACCAGTGTTCGTCACTGTTAGTGACAACATACCGAATCAACTCTGCATTGATGAAGCTCCTAAACACACTAGGTGGATGGAAAGAGTAATGTGGGATGTAAAGGTACTTGTTCAGTACCTTTTGGTGTGTGCGCACTTTGACACGCACTCTGCCATCTGCATCGCAGACATCCTCCATACACTTATGAACAACCAAGTCGAGAAAATCTACTTCAAACTGGCTGTAGCTGTGTGTGATCTTTATGTTTGGCAACAATGTGTTGAGCAAACTGATGAAAGCAAGCAGTTTCTGCCCTCTAAAACCACAAATCCATCATCGATATAACGCTTAAACAGAGAGGGGAAGTCGCTGCCCAAGCGTTGCTTGGCAACACCTTCCCACTCCCTGGCCAGGTAGAGCTGCGCTGCTGGTGGCATGCAGTTGGTGCCCATTGCACCCCCAACAATCTGCCTGTAGTATTTGCCTTGCACAGTAACTACATTGTTCTTCAGCACAAACTCTAGGAGCTCTGCAACCATTGCACGGCGCATGCCAGCGCCATGAACTGCTGCTGCACATGCAGCAATGCACCCAGCGTGGTCAACATGTGGGTACAATGACTCCACATCAAAAGTCAGGAGCCAGGCATCCTTGCTTACGCGGAGCCCATCTATCTCCCTGACCAACTGCGTCCTATCTCTAAGTACTGTATCATATTCAGACTATTTAGTTCGTCTGCCAACCAAACACTGACACACGTTGTGACCCAAGAGTGACAGGCAGCTATTGGCCTGCCTACAATAGGACCATCCAAACAGGCCATTTTATGCAGTTTGGGCAAGATGTAAAGGTGTGGCGGCTGCCTCATCTTCAAACCCTGCAACAAGTACTCAGACACTTTGTCCCCAAGACACCCGTGGTAAATGCCAACCAACATTTCCAGTTTCCTGCAGGTGGTAGCAGCAGCCACAACCTGCGCGGTTCATGGTACACGCCCCTGTGGGCACGGGTGGTGCCGACCTGGTGGCTACACTAGTTGAGTGCGGTGGTGTTACTCCAAGCAGCATCACCTCTGCACGGATTGTGTGGTCACCAAAGCCAGCAGCAGCAGAGGGTAACGAGACCCTTGCTGCTGCAGGTGGTGGCAGCGGCGGCAGCAGCAGCGGCAACGCCTCAGGCGCGCGGCGATCAATGTGCTTGTGGGAGGTTACGCTGAAGGAGGCGGATCTGCTGAGCAACATGCTTGGCGTCCGCATCCGCAGCAACCTGCGGCAGGCTGGTCACAGCATTTATGTTGACGCAATGCTCAGTGCAGAGGAGCGGCAGCAGCGAAAGGCTATGCAGCAACTGCGGCGTGAGCTGCAGCAGCAGGGCGTGCGCACCCGGTGGTCGCGTGCCACACTGATGCGCTGGCGCCGTGGTGGTGCAGATGGACGTCGGGGCAGCTGGGAAGAGGTGCCACCGCTGCCAGCGGAGGTGCCTGGCAGCTAGGCTTAGTAGCAGTGGCGCAGTGTGGAGGTTTGGGAAGTGAACATTTGGCGCGTGGTTATGTCAGGTGGTGGTGTCTTTTGAGATGCCGCAACTTTTGAGGAGTGGTTGATATGGATGATCTCTGGTGCAACTAGCATCGCATCCATTGTGTTGTGCCATTGGATTGCGCTCATGTTGGCTTTAGCCAGTTTACTCCCGCTTTTATGGTGTTTCAAAGCACACTTTTAGGTGTGCCAGCTTATGCCTTGTACAATCCTGATCGAGAGACTAGGACTATTTTGGCTTCAAAGTTGCTTCAATCTCCCTTTTTGGCGCAAGATTGCGTTCACTTTGTGTGGTGCATGCCATCTGAGATGGCGAACGGCCTACGTGTAACTTCCACTCTCAAAAATAATAATCAATCCTTGTAAGCCATACCTTTCGGCATCGGCAACCGCGCCTCACCCACTGGGGAGGCGGAAAGCAGACTGATTATTCTCTCTATTTTCGGTGTAAGGTAGACCATCCAGACCCTTACACCCCTTACTAGGCAGCATGTGGGAATCACCCCATACGGTGGACTGCATCCTAGCAGGGCCGGTGTGTATATAGCCAGCAATCGACGCATACAGCATATGATATGTCAGATTTGTTAACAACTTTGTGCTTGACATGTAGCTTGTTACAACTCTTTTGGTGGATTCAAATCAGTCTTAGGGTATCCAATCCCCATCTTTGCCATGTGAGTGTTGCATTCATGCCTTGCAATCTGCATCAATGCAACTTATTTTACAAGTGGGCTATGCTTCAACAACATTACCATCAAGAAACTGGGTAGCAGCTACTGGCCCAGCAGCCTGAGAGGCCCTGTCATGATCAGGGTGGCACCCTGAGTGCTCCTTCCTAGCATGCTGCGCAGCAGCCCGGCCAGCGTAGTACGCTGTGACATTGTGGAAAGATACTGGTCAGACTGCTTTCAAAGCAGTAAAACGCGGTGTTGGTGCAACACAACCTATTCATCTTCACTGGAAAACGCACCGAGTGTCTCAAGTCGTGAAGTCCAAGGTGATCGTAACCACGGTTGCACGGGTGTGATTGTGCAACACATTGTACATCGACTCCGGTGGAGCCGTTCTATGCATAGCTCGTAGAGGGATGCAGAACCGTTCTGACTGAACCTTCAGCCTGACAGCAACAACATACAAGCAGTAAGATCAAACAACATCTGCTGCAGCCTTTAGTGCTCTATCAGCTCTAGAGCAGATCTGCATAATGCCTTGGCAATGCCTGCCAGCCTGGTGCCTGTCAATGCCTGCCAATGCCAATGCCAATGCCTGCCAGCCTTCTGAGAAGGCATACCTGCAGCCAAAGTGCCAGTCAACACTTCAATACCTCACCGTTTAAACGAATTTGATGGCTCATGCTATAAACACAGGCATGACTTGAAGTCAACCAGGCTGGCCGCAAACAAAAGCTGGGTTGACCACACTGAGACCCACACAAACAAGATTGGGTAGTCTGTCCTGCTTGACTTCTGAGATTCTCCTTCTGAAGGCATACCTGCTGTGCTGGTTGCCCCTGCTTCCTCTACCATAGCCACATAAGCCCTAACACCCCAATTAAGGTCATCAGGTTTTACAGGCGACCCGAAGTGCTGCAGCTGCGTACAAAGCTGTTGATGCAGTCTGCCTGTTTGAGACTGCTGTGCTGCTTGAAGATGCTGCACAGCTGCTGCACCTGCTTCTGTGGTACAAGGCCGGCTGCAGCACCCCTGTTGCTGCCATCTTGGCCATCCTGCTGCTGCTCCTGCACCGAAGCGTCCTGCTGCTCCAACCACAGCTGCTGCTTGCCCATACTACCAAGCCACCTGCTGTTTGCTGGCCTTGTAGGTACTGTATTCCTGCGCCAGCTGCTGTAACGGCAAGGCAAGGCAAGGCCCCAGCAGCTGCTGCAGCAGTGAAGGTGGGCGTGTTGTCGCAGGCTGCAGTAACTGAAGCAACACAGGGAGCTGCATTCCCAGCGGCCACTGCAAAGGTTGCAGCAGCTGTTGCCACGTCTGAAGCTGCCCCAGCACGCCAGCCAGCGGCATCGACTGGCTCAGCAGCTGTTGCACGAGAGCTGACTGGTCTGGGGTGTTCCCAGGTGCTGCGGAGCAGGGTTTAAGTTTTAGGGGTTAAAGCCTTGAACCCCAAACCCTAAATCTAAATCCTGCCCCGTAACTGGAGCAACTGATCCAGCAATGTCATGGGCTGCTGTGCTGTAGCTGCTCCTGCTGCTGGATGCAGAGACACAACAGCTTCTAAAACGCAGCCAAGCCCTGCTGTTGCAACTTATGTGGGTGGAGCATCCTCGGCCAGGTCATCGCTGTCAACTGACTCACCAAGGCATTGCTGCAGAACTGGCGTTAGCCTTCTAGGCCGCATGCGTGTGCTTGTGGCGTCAACCCCTAGCCTGCTGGCCTGTGCTGGTATCAGGAGGCTTTTGACTGTTGCATGCTGCCACCAGCTTGACCTGCGCTGCTGCTGCTGCTGACGCTGTTGTGCTCTTCTTCTTAACTGCAGGAGGCCCTGTAGCAACCATGTCCTCCATAGAAAGCTGCGCTGCAGATGATCCAGCCACCCACCCCTCTGTGCTGCTGCCCTGGATCGCTGCCTGTGTGTCCAACTCCTGAACCTGCTGCTGACCAGGCGGTACATGCACACTTGTGCACCTTGCTGTTGGTACAGCTGCTGCACTGGCCTGCAGACCTCCCAGGGAAGGCGCTTCAGCTGCTGGTGCGGATGCGCAATTCTGTACATGGTGAACTACTGTACTACCACCATATACTGTTATACTACTGTACAGCAGTGCAGTGCTGGAATTGCTGGCAGCATGTTGGAGGTGGAGCTGGTGTTGACCTGCAGTTTCTGTCCAGCTACAGCATGCCAACTTGTCTCATAGTACTTCAGCATGACAAAGCTGCGAGTTGTCCAAGCCTGCAGCACTGAGGTGCCAGGAGTTGTGAACAACACTCGGAATCTGTACCAGCGATGCATGACGGAGTCCATATTGTGGACGCCTGACCAATGGTTTACTTGCAGTAGAAGCCACACGCCACATCATTTCCGCTCCTGGCTGGCGCACCTCTGCTGGGTTCCATCTTCAGCATGAATATCCCTGTGCATGCTGTGGAAAGCGGGCAACGATGCATTTCAGGATGATCATCTGGCGCCAATAACTCGCTAACATACAATAGCAAACCAATGTCTATGGGTGCGCAGTGCTGCACCCGCACACATGTCCTGGGCAGCACCAGGTGCAACAGCAGCGTGCTGCTGCTGCTGCTGCTGGTGCTGTGTACGGCATCGGCAGCAAGAGGTGTGGGCGCTATGCCAGCCCTGAGGCTGGGGGGGCTACATGCGAAGTTGTGCGGTTCAGGGTATCCGGTTTGTGACGGTAAGTCCGATTAAGGGCTTGGCTGGCAAGTTAAGAGGCACATTGCCTCGAGCACTTTCACTACCGCGTCTCAGCACGGGCGGCGAAAGCCGAATAAAAGCCTGCAATACGGAATTAAGCACGGCGGAATTAAGCAAGCCTGCAACACGGAACTAAGCACAGGCCCGATGTAACAGATAATTGCCCTCCAGGCTGGACGCGTTCACCGTTCTTAAATTGGGGAAAAGACCATAGCAGTGGACAATCTTAAAGCTGCACAACAGCCACTCACGGCAGTATTGGTGTGCGGGGCTCCGATCGTTCTCGTCTCCTCTCGCCTTGGTTGCCCAACAGCGCTCGAGGTCCTTCACTGTTGAAAGCTACATAAGAGTACACGTAGGCACCAGCTTGCAGTGTGCCCAGAAGTCCTCACCATGCTGGCTGCCTCGCCAAGGTTCAATCGCGTGCATCCGGGCGGTCGAGCGGTGAGCTTGACTAGTGCTTGCTTGAAACTACAGTGTCATTTGAGGGCGATGATGGTGCATAGCACAAGCACCGGCCATGTCTGCTGGTGGTGCGATTTCTGGCCTTGCACTGCATGCTTGCAATCTTTGCGCGTTG